>BLKR01004927.1:0-93934 GCA_011170035.1 Teleogryllus occipitalis | reverse complement strand
AACCTTTCAAACACTGTTATTCACCCAAGATGGCCTCTCCATCATATCAAAGCATCACACAATGATACAGTACAACACATTAGTTTACATTTGCATTGTATAACTTTTTTAAAAGACTTAATATGACTGTAACAAGTATTGTACTTCAGCTTCCGGGTCAATGACCTCCATATCGATCGGGTTTTTATCCAGTTTTCTTGATCCATTGAAAAATTATTGAGACGGCCCCGTGATTTACTTCTGGACGTAAATGTAGATTCACTATGCGTACGTTTTGTTGAGCTCTCTTTTTGCTAGTGGTAGTAGAGCTTCGAGTGAGTTACTATTTTGTTAGCAATGCATAAAAATTAGAGTTCGTTTACCGTTACAAATAAGTTTTCTATAACTCGGGAACAAAAATATCTAGTTTTTTGAAACCATAATCTCGCAGTTTTTAATTTTATTATTATTATTATTATTATTATTATTATTATTATTATTATTATTATTATTAATTTTTTAAAACTTTTTTCATCTTTCAACTATTAATAGTTCAATTTTTGGGAAGGGATTCTGAAACTCAAGAAAGCGTGTGCAGATGATTTTCTTCCCCATACGCCACATACAATTTTTAACTGTTTTTGACTAAATAAATAAATAAAAAATAAAAAGCCCGGAAAAGTAGTATGATAGGTTAAGGGGGAAAAGCTGATAAGGGTAAAACTTGCCATCAGGAGAAGAGTACATGCAAATCTACCAAACTCTTTCTAAACTACTACCCATTTACCATTCTTTGGCCTCCTCAGCACCCGAAATGAAGCAGCGCCACGGAAGAGCATCCACACCTCGCCTCTCCTCTAATTTCTCAGACACTCACTCCCTTTGGCCGCCTAATATGATCATTTAATTATTTAATTGTTTACTTATTTTTTGGGGGATTTAAATATGATGAATTTCACGACCATCTGTAGTAAAATCAATCATGTTTTTCATGGATTTTGGTCGGTAAATTAAAGCAAGATCTCAGTTTCTTGACGTTTCGGAGTTTATTTTTTTGTTTATGAATTTAATTATTAATGTATTAGCTAATAACGTATTTATTTATAAAACATACTTATAATACAACAAATTTTGCAAAATATTATCAGGATTTTATACATACACTGGTGTTTCGTCTAACATGCTCACATCCATTTCAATTTTTGTAACTAAAGTTTTTAAGGAATTCATTTCTTAAAAAATAATTTTCCTCAATATTCATCATTAAATTTCATGATCATTTATTATATTGATTCGTTGACTCGTAGACGATTTTCGTTGCTATTCGTTGACAATTTAAGCTATTCGTTGACTCGTCTCACAAGTTTGACAATCGTCTAATTCTTGGGTAATTTAGAGTGACGATTTGATTTTTTTAATATTCATAATGAATAACTGTGTTAGGAAATATTACAAAACAATAGGATGTCAGTAGAAGTGATAGGAGTTATTTCTATACACATTCTCCAAACACACGTAAAGTCCTCTAACTGTTATCTTAAATACACATTGATGTACATTATGAATCACCATCTCAATAACATTCAAAACGCTTCTTCTTAGTTCGGTGTTTATCGCGCCCGGTAAGTGCAAACCCACATTGTCAGCCGGTGCGGCTCAGGCTTAGTAGAACAAAGGGCTATCCCACTAAGACATAGATCTGAGATAATGAGGGTATTACGTGGACTTCCTTCATATAACGCAGAACATTTTAAAACTTTTAAATACAGGACACTTTCATATGTCTATATTGGATTTAAATAACAAATTACACTAAAATAGTAATATTTGAAGTTTTGTATAATGCTAATAACTCAATTTTTCCAAAAAATGTGGGACTTGTTTTCTGATTCCTTCAATTATCTAAGACTTTATCCTCCAAATACTACACTCCGATTTATTTAACGTGGCGCCTCAAGGCTTCGAGCTGGCCCAAGAGGGGGACACTGTCATCCAATCGGAAGCTTCGTTACGTTTTAAATTTTTGGTTTGGAGCTACCGATTGGATGAAAATATGCACCTCTCCTTCCAGCTCGTGACATTTGAGGCGCCACGTGAAATAAATCAAAGCATAGAACTAAAGCCTTAAAAAACCTCAACTATCCGTCAGGAATAGAACAAAAAAAGGATGCTTCGCTCCCCAGATTTTTCCTCGTGTTAATCCTCTAAAAAGTTTAATGGGGTTATTCTGTGGGTTTAGAGGAAATGTAACAATAAGTTAGTGTTGTAAACGAAGCTATTTTGTAAAATGGTGGCCGATACCACTTCCCTTGATACTGTAGTCTCGGTAAAACTGAGAAATGTTTGAACATTTTTCATGCAAAAAGTCGTATCCTTTTCCCCAACTAAATCATATGGGCTTAGTAACTGACGGTGGGGAGCGAAGACATCAGGAAAGACCTGACGGCCAATCCTACTGCGCAGGTACAGTAGGTGAGGTGAAACTGAAGAGGTCTGCGGTTTTTTCCACTTTCCATTTAAAACATATATTTCCCCGGACAATTTCCCCATTAATGTCTTAAAAAGCGTGTGGTGGGGTCTGAGAGACCGATGTAACGCTTCATGCCATTATCCCATCTGCCAAATTAAGCTAAAACGGTAATTTCTTCAGTTAGTTTGTACAAAATTGAGTTAAGCTGCTCGTCATCAGAACCAACCTTAATCGTCTTTTCTAAGTCGCTGACAGACCATACTTGTGGCGAGTGTTTCCAGGTAGAGCTCAAAAGCTTCCAATGTGTTGACACGCCCATTCAGTCATTCATCCTGTTCCTGTTCCTGGACTCGACAGCCCGCTACTAGCCTTGGCCGACCACCGGTGACCCAGCCTCTCGGCCATGAGATAAGAGGTTCGTGTGGGTAGCACGAAGACATACCTTCACTGTATATACTGATCTTCATAACCTTAGGGTAGGCTTTCTCATCGTCACACAGCAATAGATACCTGGACATTTGTAAGAAAAGTGCACAGGTACATTTTGCCTCGGCCGGGCATTGAACCCGGGGTTGCGCCATAGAAAACGAGCCCGCTCACCAACGAGCTACTGAGAGAGACACAGATCCACATCATCCACAGATCCACATTTCTATAGAAATCTAAAAACACCTTATTCCTCCGAGGAATTCTCGAAACTGGTTTTACCACTTAATATTCCTCTTCAGTCTGAGTTATATGTTTTTCAGTGAGACGTTACAAACTAGTATCTACGGCTGGAATTATATGTACTAGTATGTGTACGTACGAAAATGTATTTATGTAGAATGCATAAATTTATCTATATTCACGTGAATATATATATATATATATATATATATATATATATATATATATATATATATAAAAGAGACAAATTATCGAGTGGGGGATAATGTTTTGCACTTCACGTAATACATAACAGAAAGTGGTAGTTCAAGATTGATGACCCGGAAGAGATCAAACACTGAGAACCGTAATTCTCGGAACACCATGAGGCAAGCATAATAGACGAAAGACATTACACTTCTCCGTGCTAGCACGTACTAAACCTACTTGAATACTGGTCGTACTTTCGGAGGTCAACAAGAATGGAGATGGTGCAAAAGTTTAAACTCCGTGTTGTTTATTTTTGAATATACGAATGTGCTCTCCTTATCTGATTATCTTGTATTTGGAGATAATATATGAATTTGAATATTTTCAGTCGTAACTGTAAAAACTACTTAATTGGAGGTGGATGAGAACTTGCGTCACGCAGAGCAATACTTGAACACAAGCGACCTTGAAAGACACGAAACATGCGCAGGAAGAAAGAGCTGTGGTGAAGAAAACAGAAGCAGAGACCAGGGTGGTGCTGTTGGACCAGGCAAATTCAACTAGATCCAATGCAGAAATAATAATAATAATAATAATAATAATAATAATAATAATAATATCTTTAAAAATAGTCCGAATTTTAGAGAGATCTGAAATATGTTCAAAAACAACATTGACTTCGGCAAAACAGAAAGCGGAAAATGCAGAGTCAAAGAATATGAAGCGGCTATCACAACTTTCTAATGGAAGATTTGTCAACATGATACATTTGAAATGTTTATCAGGTTGATATTTGAACAAAACAAAAAAGTGCATTTCATGCCAATTTTAATTCCAGTAGTTCCCCTTGAAATATCTCGGCGTCCTCGAATTGTAAATGAGTTCGTTGCCGTTTCAGAGTGCTCCCACTGGTTTAGCATGGCCTGCCACGCCCACCTCTTCACGCTCACTCTGCCCGGCTTGGCCCCGCCCCTTCTATGCCCCGCCACGCCTTCTACACATTGTTTCACCAAGCAGCCGTCACCACATCTAGAGAAGTATTGTATTGGCCAGATACTCTAACCGGTAGTTTTTCTTTTTTTTTTTTTTTTTTTTTTTTTTTAATAATTACCATTTGGATGCCGGAGCAGTAGCTTAGCAAACGGGCTATGGACCGCGCGCAATCTTTCTTTCCTCATTCATGACCTCTCCCCTCCTTACACACACTTATATGCACTACATTACCACACGCTATGGGAGATGAGACAGGAACTTACAGCTTGTCCCGTCTGGGGCGGTTTCCTACTGGTATCCGGAGGAGGAAATTCCCACTACCCGGGATGTAGGTCGGAGCCGGTTACCCCGTTCTAGCGGGCAGGAGCCCCCGTCACCTCACGCGATATAACTTGCACTACAATTAGGGGCTTAACGATCGTAGCAGTTGATGCATCCGGAAATAAAATAGTCGATCAAAATTACGAATAGTCGCGCCACGCTACGCCTCCTTTAGTCCCTAAAAAGCCGACACCACACCTCGGCCCTCCGCGACTCGTGTGCCTATCAAGTAAACGACGGATGTTCCAAGAGGACCCTTTTTGCACATGCACAGCAAAATTTAATTTGTGTCGTTTTGAAGCTCAACTTTTAAGTCACCAGCGTCCTTACTTCGGTACTTTTCCAGACCTTTCCAGGCGTCTGATGGACGCACATGACGTGTGCGCAGTTTGACGAATTGGATCGCCATCGAAATTTCTCAGAAGAATACAAAGGAAAAGCGTCATCTTTAATCGCAAGCGGCGTACACCTTTCTTTTGCTAAGTATTTTGTCACCGCACAATACTGGAAATTCAAAATAGTGGGGTTTCCTCTGTGTACACAACTAAGGACGACGAGTGTTAGATGTTTCGCTTTAAAAAGCCTCGTCAGTGTAGTGCATGCTTTATCATGGGAGGTGGTGGTGTTATGCTTACGCTGGGTTGTGAGATTCAACGGCAACCACGAGTTGCAGGGTTTTCTTCACCCAGGTGTCTCCCACCAGCTGGGAACCGCCACAGCCGGAACAAACAATAAGGTCCTGACTGGTCTCCCGAGATGAAGTGCATGTCTATATGTTTGTAGGGATTGACGGTAGAACACGGAAGAGGAAAGAAAGATAGCACGCAGTAAGTGGCCGGTTTGTTAGAGTACTACTGCTCCGGCATTCGCCTGAGGTTGAACGGAGGATCCACGAAAGATACCGATCAGAGCAGCCGGCTGCTAGAGTTCTCCTTCCAACAGCGTCTGAATTCGACCAAGCAATCTAGTTGTGTCGAAACTCCTGCCACCGTCGGGAATCGAACCTGAGCTCCTAATCATAGGCACATCAGCTGATGTGATGATTAGCCTTTTTAACCTTCCTACGTTTAACGTTATTTCTGGAGGTAGATGGTTTGTTACATTATTGCAAGTGAAATTTTCATTAATTATGTATCCTAAAGACTACATTTCTATATTAACAAACATCACTGCCTTTTCTAAATTTTCTGTTCGCATAAAGAGTTTTTGTTCAACACCTGTTTTTTTAAAAGCGAAGTAGTTTGTTAAGTAGTAGATTAGACTGACACAAGGGCTAACATCTGGGTACCGGTCTTCCTACTACGTCTAGGTCGACGTTTTTGGCCATGTAAACTTTGAGTTACACAATAAATACATATACTGGGGGGGAGGGACACGGAGGTCAATATGGTATCTGGGTAAGGAAAGGCGACGTATTTCGAGAGAGGGTCATTGACTGGAGTGACTCCCTTTCTGCTTCGGTATTCCGTACTCCACTTCGCCCCGCTACTCCACATCACATCACGCCATTCCCGTCATGTCTCATTTCGTCATGTGTAACCATCTGTTCCGTCCCGCCCACAACCCGTTCTGCCCCACACATGGTGCGGTCAAAGTAGATCCGTGTTCGGACAAAGAAATGTTCCGGTGCAAACTGATGTCTGATTTTACCAAATGGTAGTGGTAACAGCATTCCGCTGTGTCAGACATCGATGTTGCAATTATTACGTGCATATGACATATAATAGAAACGAAAATATTAAAACTATTCATTTAGGGCTGTTGTAAATTAGGTTTTATATGATTTGGCAGAGATGCTTATTCATGAAACGTCACGTTTCTATGCGTTAGTGTATGTTTGCAAATATTGTTAACAATATATTTCAGCCCTTTATTCTGAAATTTCCGTCTGATATTCCTATCGTCGTACCATGAATCATAGGTCTTTTGACAGACCGTTTTGTTCATAAACTAACGAGACAAGTTTGTGTTCGTCCTTACTCAATAATTCAGTTCATTTGATACTGTTCTGTTGATTTGGAAATTCTACCGTGTTTGCCAGCACTTTTCAGAAGCAATGGGACCGGGGCTTCTCTAATGAGTGCTTAAAATATTCCATCTTAAAGGACGTGTACGTCCGATCGCGTATTCCGCCAAACACGGAACCACTTTCATCAGCGACACTCACACCATGTGCTCATCTCAACCCGTTGAGTCCCTCTCAACCCGCACTATCCCTGTTAACCCGCGTTCACCCCTCGAACCTCCTCTCAATCCGTTCAGTCATTGCAGTGCCTCTGTCCGGGAGGTCCTAGGTTCAAGTCCCGATGGTGGCAGAATTTTTATCACTAGCTAGGTAGTTAGGTCGAATTCAGTCCCTGTCTGGAGGACAGTTGTTGCTGCCGGCTGCTCTGATACGTAGTTTTACGTCACTATACGTTGTTTCTCCGATCAATACCCAACTAATGCCGGATCAGTTCTCTAACAAATGGGTCATGAACCGATTTTTCCTTCCCATTCCTTGTCATATCCTACCCCTTTCTTACACACAGTTTCAGTTACATGCACTACATACTGCACATGCCGGGAGACCGGTCGTGAGCTTAGAGCTTGTCCCGGCTGGAGCTGTGTCCTACTGGTGGGAGATACCTGGTCGAGGGAAACCTACTAGCCGTCGGGAGTTAGGCGTCGGGTCTCACAATCAAGCGAGGAAAAATTACCACCACTCCCCCCAGAGGAAACTATGCACTATATTTATGGGACTAATTACCTTAGCAGTGGTCGCGCTCGGAATCACTAATCAATCAAAACAATCAACCTGATCAATCTATTTCAACCCACTCAATCTCTCTCAACCCACTCAGTCTCTCTCAACCCGCTCCGTCTCAACCTGCTCGGTCTCAGTCAATCCGCTCTGCACATCTCGTATTGCCAGGCGACCATTTCCGTGCAGCTGCGCTTCGCAGGCCTAATGGATATTCTTACTTGAAACGCGGTTCTCCAAGGGCAGGGACGCTGAGGCAACCGGCGGCGGCCGAGCCGGCGCGACGCGACGGCTGCGGTGGAGGGGCGGTCGAGAGGTCGCGAGCCCGGTTCAGCGGCGGCTCTCCCGCTTGTTGCGGCCGCGCGGAATGGGAGGGGGAGGGGAGCGAGGAGGGAGGGGGCGAGGGGTGGAGACGGGGCGAGACGGGTCGGAGCGGCCGCCCGGAGCGACAATGTGCCGGCTGGTCACGCGCGTGGATTTCCCAGGTCGGCCGGTTTTCCTCCCCGCCCCGCTCCTCCCTGACTCGACCCGCCGCCGCTCGCCTCCCACACCCACTTATTGACCGCCCACACCGCTCCGTCCCTGCTCCACTTGCTGGGGCCCTGCGCGTTCCCGTCCCTTCCCACACCACTGAGCTTTGCCTCTCACGGTCCCAACATCTTACCGCCCCGCATCACCCTACCTATGGTTCCTATTGCCTTACATCGCTCGGCCCCTTCCCACCCCGCCCCGCCCTTCCACGCCTCGCCCCGCCCTGTCTCGCCGCACCCCATCCCGGGCCTCCACGCACCGCCACATCCTGTCCCGCCCCACCCCGCACCGTCCCGCCCTCTCCACCCGCACCGCCCCGCACCACACCGTAACGCAATGCCGCACCCCATCTCGCCTCTCTCCACCCGGCCCGCCCCGCTTCGTCCCGCCTCGCCCCACCCTCGTCCCTCCCCACATCTCTTCACTCTGCCTCTGACGGTTCCTATTACCTTACACCCGCCTCGCACCCTCCCTGCCCCGCTCTACCTCGCCCCACCTCGCTCCGCTCCGCTCTCCCCGCCTCATGTCACCACACCTCTGCTTTGCCTCTGACGGTCCCTATTGCCCCACTCCGCTCCACCCCGTCCCGGTCCTCCTTCGCCACGAACTACCCACCTCGCCGGGCCCTCGTCCCTCCCCACACCACTGCGCTCTGCCTCTCACGGTCCCAACATCTTACACCGCCCCGCATCGACCTACCCCGCCCTCTCCCTGTCCTTACCCTCTCTTACCTTTTGCCACTCTTCGCTACCCCACCCCGCCCCAATGTTCCCTGCCGCCGTTCCCCGTCCCTCGTATATTTCCGCGTCTCCCCGCACGGCCCCGAGCTGCTCCGCTCCGCAATGCCACGCCCCTCATCGCCCGCGCTCCCCGCCCTGCCCCGCCCTGCCCCGCCCCGCTCCGTTCCACTCCAGCGCCCGAAGCGCTCGGGGAAGCACCGACCGTCGCTGGGTCGCCTCCGCTGTCTGGCCTTCGCGGCCACCTCCACCTGCTCTGCACCTGCCCACTCGGGCTGCTCTTTGTTGACACACGAAGCGCCCTCGACCCACGCTGATGCTCTAACTTCGCGTCAATTGGGCTCCTGGAAGTCTTATTTACGCGAAACAGTTATACTCGCTTGTGCTCATTTTATTGCCGGTCAGTTTTTCTGATTCCTCTTGCGGTAATGACCGTTATTACATCAACATGATTCTCTGTCACTGCTGGTTTATTGTCGTATTCAACGAACCATATAACTAAGGAAATTGTTCAATGCTTCTCTGCGAATTTGAATCTAATATACTAATCATTAAATGAGAATAATTGCATAGAAGTAGTGTCTAAACATTACTTAGCGTCTTATCGTTGGAAAATAATTTTCAATGAGAATTTCAAATAAGATGTATAATAAATGGCGAAAGCTAGATCAGCCAAGAACAATGTAGACCACACTACATTAGATTGTTTTCCATCATAATATTTAAACCATTGGAATATGTTTTCCCCTGTGTGAGAAGTTCTTTGAAAGGAGCTTCCAGATAAAGGAATGTATTTTGAATGTTTTGTTTATTCTGTCATAAGAAGCGTTGATTGCAAAAATATTGAATACAATTTAAACGGTCATAAGCTTACGTAGCTTATGACATCAATTGAATGACCTCTGGTTGGTAGGTCTTAGGGTTAGAGCCCCGACGGTGGCACGATGACACTAGATAGTTAGCCAGACGAATTCAGTCGTCTGGAGGAGAATTCTAGCGACCGGCTGCTCTGATCGGTAGTTTTCCAATCAACACCAGGCGAATGCCGGAGCAGAACCATGACAAACGGGCCAGGACCGCGCGCGATCTTTCCTTCCTCTTCATTGGTCTATCATTACTTACGCACACTTACACGTATGTGCACTACACTACACTCCAGTCGGAAGTCCAGTCGGTAGATTAGAGAGTGTCCCAGCTAGGGCGATGACCCAATCGCAGGAGACGCCTGGTTGGGGAACACCCTGCTAACCGAGAGTCGGTTGGCGCCGGATCTCAGCATCCAGCGGAGGACCTCCTCCCCCCGCGATAAAACCATGCTCTTCATTTACGGAGCTAATGATCTTAGCAGGTGACGCGCCCGAAATCACTAATTAATCAACCGTTAAAGGTCATACTTACGTTCAGTATTTATCAGTCATTTCCTACTTCTTATAGTTGTCACTGCTATTTATTGACGGAATAAACTGTGCAATTAAATCACTTCAATAAAATGTAATTGATTCTTAGTTTTCCGAAATATTATCAGTAATTTTTGGAAAGTAAGAAGAAAATAATTGCATGAGATTAATTGCAAACATTTCTGAATTATACACGAGAGTAATTCTAGTGAAGAAAGAATAACTAACTTCAATCGGATACATTAAACATTATATTGACAATATTTGAAACACATCGCAAACGGTTGTCGGATATCTTGTGCGGTTTTAGTGACGCATAAGCTAAATGTCGACTTCACACTTAATTTAATCGGACCAAAACCTGCGATAAACTATATGGCAAGATACATTACAATAGGAACTGACTCAGCAATTTAGCAAGTGCCTTGACTCAGCATTTCTGCTCCTTCCCTGAATTTCTTTTCCGGACGCAACACTAACATTAAACATTCACTCCTGGTTTGCTCATATCCTACACAATGCAATCGCAATCATAATGTATTATCTGCTCATTACCTGAAGTGATCGTCATGAATGAGCTCTGAAAATAACATATGAATGATCTTCTCTTGGTTGTTAATGACATTTAATTTATGCAATTAAATCCTCCGGGTTATCATGTTGAACATGACCAAATGCAATGCAGTATTTTTCTTCTTTGCGTGTTCTTAAAATTGAACAATAAAAGGCTGTTACTACCCAGCCAATTATATACTTAGACCTGCAGAATAGACAGAATTGATGATATAATATTGCTCACAAAATTTCCTAACAATAAGTAAACAAAGGGCGGAATTATTTACTTCCTCCTGTCAAATACTTATCTTCGATTAGCAGTATTAATAAATTACACAGCAATAATACAATGATTCGGAATGATATTTATTATGCACATCAAATCTGGGGATCATTTAAAATTAAAATGTAACAAACTTTGCAGAAAACCTGCCTCCAAACAAATAATAAACCTCAGAGTACATTAAAAATACATTACGAGTTGTACATATTTCTATTCACAACTTTTTTCTGTACATTTCTGAAAAAATCAGTCTAAAAATTAACAATATTATATCAATCTCCTTTTTAATTGGTACTCTCCTCACAAAAATCGTTGAAAATATGAATTACCAGAACAACTTTTCAATACATTATACAATAAATTACGTCATGATGTATAAGTTCTATTTGTAAAAATAAGCTGAATTATTTCTTCATTACACAATTTTTTATCATCTGCTCCCAAGGGCTTAACTGTCCAAAGACGTAAAAAAGAACTAAAAACTGCCCATACTTATATTCGAATGTAGTTGAAATGTATTTTTTAAACTACACATTCAGCTCATCAAATTCATAAATCTAAATTAAAAAACGAAGAGAAACGAAAAAAAAGAAAAAAAACATTTAAAATCTCACATTAACTGTGCACACGACACAGCATGTTATTAGAAGTAACACTGATTGTCCCATTCCCATTTTATGACTAACATTTTCTAAAAATAAAACGAACCTTATTAAAGAGAGTGCCATTATAATTTAAACTTCCATCTTGTGAAAACTCATAAGATCCCTCTCCTGACCGATCCGTGTGCCTTGTATCGAACTGAAGAGTTCATCGGTTTGACGAACGTTGCTTTAACGAAGCTTCGTCGCTTGATCTTTAGTCCAAAGACATCGTGAGGTCGCATGCATTACCGTGTCATTCGTGCCTGAAAGTCGACGATCGGCGCATGTCCCTGCATATTGTAATTTTTCGCCGAACCGAACAGCTTCTTCAATTATGCGGCGAGGCGAAACCTGCCGGTTTTCCTGGTTGACGTTGTCTACGTTAATGATCAAATTCCCGCAGATTTTCCTACTCATCGTTTTCTTGTGCATTTATTCGATTTGTGAGAATGGGATTTCGTAATGTC
This sequence comes from Teleogryllus occipitalis, assembly GCA_011170035.1. Taxonomy (NCBI): domain Eukaryota; kingdom Metazoa; phylum Arthropoda; class Insecta; order Orthoptera; family Gryllidae; genus Teleogryllus; species Teleogryllus occipitalis. The sequence continues at coordinate 81,956 of BLKR01004927.1, read as the reverse complement.
AAATTTCCCATTGGTGTTTGAATACTTAAAAAAACTGCAATTAATTCTGAACACGATTCGTCTTCTTTCAGGGTAATTTGCGGCACAGATCAGTTAAACAAAAATTTTTGCAACGCAATATTGCTTATGTAATTATAATTATTACTCAATTCTCAACTTGATAATTTTCACAATAAAAATTATCAATAATTTTTATAACTGCATGCATTTTTCAATGTGTCTTTAAAGAAAATATTTAGGTTGTAAGAAAATAGTATCTTGTGTAATAAGACTTTTTATGATAAAACATGATGACTGCTTTTCAAGTCAACGAAATGGATTTCGAATTTGTTCTTGAATATTAAATAGAAGAGTTCACGCTTTATCATATAGTTGATGGATTTAGTGCAAAAGGATGGCACAGCAGCTGATTACTAACTTTTAGATTCTGTGAACATAGAACAGTACCAATGCGCGGGACATATTTTGATTGGAATCAGGTCTAGTCAAGAACCTTCTGAATGACGTCAAACAAACTTTCCAAGTTTCATTCGGATCACGCAACTGGACAAAGGTAGGGGTAAACGTTCTGCAAAATAATGAAATCGTATCAACAATACAAGAGCTCTTTAAAAACTATTTTTAAATTAAACTATTTCACAGATGCAATCTCACTGTGGGATTTCATATGCCTTCCGGACACCTCTGTCTTAGTAATAGCCCGAAGTTGTTTCCGTAGTAAAGGTATTATTAGTACGAGGATAGGGCCTTCCTTCCAGCCACCCCAAAGATGCTGTTTCCTTTCTTCCAAATATTTGTCTATAAGACGTTTCTGATCACGATTCAAGAACTGTAGAAACGCGAAGTACAATGTTTATAGCAGTGGAGCAATAGAATTATTTAATTAATTGGCATTCCGAATGTATAAATCACATCTTTACACAAGTACTTTATTTAGTACAAAGAACGCCTATATTATCAGATTTGTCTTCCAGATTGAACTAGTGGTTAACAGACTTTCTCTTAGTTCAGTTTTTTAATTTCCTTGGAGTGGACTAACTTTACGGTCTTGCCACATCCTCTTGCCAGCTGCCATCTATCGCCCCCCAAAGTACATTTTTTTTATAATTTCCTCAACTTTTCGGCTTTCTAATAGCAGAACCGAAACATTATTTCAAGCACATTAAAGAAGAGTAAAACCTTATCCTATATAGCAATTTTCATTGAAAAATTTAAAACCGTATTAAAGAAAATGGCGTTTAAGTGTTATTGTAAATGAAAAATTTGAAGCAATTTTTCAAAGGAATCTATTGAGTTTTCGAAAAACTTTATTTGAAGTCATTTAAAGCACTTCACTCACAAATGCAATAATGTCTACAAAACGATGGAAACGTGCAAATTACATTTGTGTAATTTTTGAAACAATAAAAGAATCAGTCAATTCGCACTATCTCTTGAAAGAGTTTGAACAAAAAATTTGAAGCCATTTTTGAGGAAATGGCATTCGAGCGTTTCTCAAAATGCGGAAATTTAAGCTCATTTTCACAGAAAACTGTTACGTTTTCGACAAACTTTTATGACATTCTTTAAAGCACATGTACTAATAAATGTAATAATGTGAAGAAATAGCCGCTAATGTAAATATTAACGACGTGAAAGACAAATCAAAAAAATACATTTTTCTAATTCTTGAAAAAACAAAACCATAGAGCAATATCACGTTTATGTCATCTTATAGAGTACATTTAACACTATCCATACCAAAATTTTGAAGAAAAAATTTGGAGCCATTTTTTGTGTGAATTTTTTTTTTTGCAAATGTTTCATGCATTGTTTGAATTGCAAATATTGCACGCAATTTTGAACAACAAATTTTATTTGAAGGAATAATACCTATCTTCGATTTTGTAGTTGTAGGAAGACGCCGGAAATAACTCTAACTTTTGAAATTTTCGAAAATTCAGAGTTAACCCTGAAAATCGGACCATTGCAACATTTATAAGTGTATTTTATACTATTCTTGCAAGAAATTTAAAGAAAAAATTTGGAGCCGTTTTTGAGAAAATTTTGAAAATTTCCCAGGGGATTCATGTAAAGTACCCTCAAATTTTAAAGAATATTTTTCAAAATTTCCGTTTCCAAGGCCGTTTGTGTTGTCACTGAATGTAATTGTGTTTTTATATGGTGGGTGGGTTACTGGCTGCAACCCGCTATCTGAGGACAGAGATTTGTGTTGGGTTTACTTCCCTAGAGAGATTGGCTTCACCCTTCAGAGCCCTCTCCGCCCATGGTTTTCTGTCAGAGTTTCCTTCCCTTTAATATAATTCCTTCCCATAAATTTCAAAGCTTCAACTAGAGCTGGTTTACACGCTAGTGATGTTCATAGACGAACAGACAGACGAACGGACGGACGTTTCTAAGAAAAACAACACTTTTTCGCTATCAGGGGTCCGAAAACATATATTTCCGTTGATATCTGGAAATCAATTTTCCGCAGCATTACATTTCTCTATACATTACATACTCCGTATCTACGTAGGTATACGAGAAAGTAAAATTCCAGTTAGTTCAGGAACCACTTTTAGAACGGTGTGGTGACATTGTAGATCGTCGCACGTAATATTTCATTATTTTTAGTGCGTCACGACTAGTCATTTTGTGTGACTTGTTTCGTATACGTTGACGACACTAGAAAAGCCCACGTGAGAAGCACACTTTTGTTTATCCGTTACGATAATCGTTTCAGGTATTTCATGAATAGGCAATATGTTAATTTTAAACATGAGCGTGTTTGTAAACGGGAGTTTTGGACCACAACTTATCAGGATCACTGAACGTGAATGAAAAATTCTGAAGATATAGTAGCGGAAGTGTTAAAAATACCTTTAATTCACCCCTGCTGTTGGCAATAAGAGTTTGTGCTTATTACTGGCCTTGAAAGTATTTACAAGACCAACACAAAATGATAATACAGGTTTAGAGTAAGTGAACAGCTGACTCTGAAGATACCAAGTAATATTAGAAAATTTTGACGCATTGCATACTAAGGAACACATTCCCGTAAGTATTTCAAGTATCGAAACTAGTTGATAAAATGAGAACTACTCGTAGCTGTAATTAAAAATCATAAAATATACATTCCTGAAACAGCGTAAAAATTAGAAAAAACATGAAGTTTATATCTATTATTAATGATCATATCACAAGTACCTTATGAAGAGCATTTCTCTGAAAAGATACAATACTACCAAATTCCAAAAGTTATCAAATACTGCTACCTTGTGGCATACTACTTAATACCAAAAACTGCTAGTTAGTATTTAAAGGACAATTATAATTACTGATGTATAATTTGTATCTGTCGTATTCAGGAGCATGACGTGACAATTTGATTCTGCCTTTCGCGCCGCAATAATAAGACAAAAATAGAGATTTGAATCATCATCTATTTTGCAGTTTACTTACAAATACGAACAATAGTATTTAGACGTGGACTGCAGACGTATTGGACTCTCAATTTTGATTGATTCGTAGATACCAATTGGATGTGCAAAGGTACGATACTGCAAAAGTGTAGAAAGACGTTGGCCATGCCAGTGTCATCGTACAATGTATGCGGTAACGGATATTTGCATTTTAATCTCATTGACGTGTTCAAATAAACGTGACAGAAGTATTCAAACACCGCTCCAACTGACAAGAGAATCTCGGTCATAAAGGGCGACAGAAAACTTATCAATGGATGTGAGGCGGCTGTTCCGTACATAAGGCGAACAGAAGATTCGTCAAATTAGTCTGAAAGACCGGCATGTCCGGGAAAGGTAGGGAAACGACAGTGGAAGGGAGAAAAGTTATTTTTGTTTTGCGTAGCCAGGGAATCATATGATGAAATAGGCAAGGTGGTTAACCGAAGCTGGAAAATCATATTCAGTATCGTTAAGAGATGGAAAGAAGAGAGAACGTACGTTAGTCGCCCATATAGGTGTTTCCACGTAAGAAAAGACCCTAAAAAGTCAAGATGGCGGAGTTTCGGCACTACCAACCTCATCGAAATAAAACGCGATAGCGCCGACGCGACTTGTTTAAATGTACGTAGTGGCCTTCAAAAATCCAGATATGCTGAAATGATTTGTTAATGTTGTTTTACGACTTATAAATCGCAACAGGCATATGGTAAAATAATTTAATTTATAATTTGTATATGAAATTTGTTTTTATTAATTAATTATAATATTAAATGTACTTTTAATTAAATTACTTATAAATTTAAAAATATTTGAACTCTCAGAATTAATAAAATCTTATTGAAACTGAAGAATAAATGAAATAGTAGAATGTTGTTTTATTATACAATAGGAAAAAAAGGTATAAAAAGGGAATTTATAGAATAAAGATGAAATGAAATGCAAGACTCAAAATAATTTTAATTTTCAAACAGTACACAATGAAGTGAAATAAAACTATTCTTTACTGAACTAGAAATATTTGTATAATAATGGTTTTATGCACGTAATATCGACACATGACCATGATCAAAGCATATCTAAGGAATGAACAAATCTACTGTATGAAAATGACAATGTTTGAAATTTCATGAAAATTGAATTGATCAGATATATGATTTGATATAATGAGAAGGTTCAGTAAAGAATAACTTGATGCACCATGGGTGGTCAATTTTAATGACAAATTGCAAGGAGCAGTCATTAAAATTTCTTGAACACCGTTGGTCCACAGCAATTTATTTTCACAAAAATTATTGAATTTTTACAACAATTTTAAAGCCTAATGTCCCTGGGCTTACAAACATTACAAAACATCCCGGCATTTACCTTAAGCGATCGGGGAAAACAAAGGAGTAAGTATGTTACCATATATATAAAAAAAAAATTGAATAAAAAAATTAATCCTCAATTGGATTGTAAAAATATTATCATTAAAAATCAACATTAAGAAATTTGGCTGACTTTACAAATTAATAAACTACTTGAAAATTTTACATATATTGATAGCATACCCATTCTCCCGATCAGGATGACGACTGAGGGCCGATTTCTAGCATGCATACAGAAACATACGTCAAAATAATGGAGACATTTACAATACATAAAATAATATACATAAAAAATTCCATATTTAGAAAATGAATAATCCGGTAAACACAGCAACCCTGCAACATAAAACAATCAATGCAGTATCTATTGTCCAATCATGATAAAGTCAATAAACAGACATGTTATTGTTATAAGATTAAAAATTATTCCTAGGAAATTATGTTCTTGCAATGAAAAACAAAAAAATTAAAAAAGGAATTATCACATTTAAATGAAAAAAATTGCTACTTAACTTATATATTACTTCAAACTCCTGCAACATATGAAAAACAAAATTGTCCAGAAAAAAAGTTGGCCCAAGAATTTTTGCTTCACATTACAGTATTCAATATAATATGTAACCAAAAAAATTACCTACAAAACCAATAAAATTTACAAACATAAATAGAAAATCATTGAAAAATAACTTAAAATGAAATGTTAATAACCAAAAAGTAATATAGCGCATCAGTAGTAAACATTAAATTTTACTCTATATCATGCCAAATAATATCATGAAATAAGTACTTACTAATTTCACTTAACAACTGATTACCATTTGAACAAAAATTTAAATAAAATGATGTATGTTCTGAACTCCATTATTGTGTATCTGAAACATTTATAAATGTAATGTATGTTTCACACACATGTCAAATCTTCGAAGTGTATTCATTTATATCACTTAGCATCCATACTTAAACTGAACACAAACTCAGAGGCATTGGTAGTAATGATTAATTGTATTACAGGGATAATGTAAAGGAAATTGATTAACTGTTAATTCATTGGGGTTAATTAATGTTAATGAAATGGTGATCTTAACTAGTGTCTTTGGTTGAATTGAGAAGGCAGGAGTTCACTCAAGATCTCACACTCATATTAAAACTATTAATGCACACTCACTTCTTTCACATTGCAACTGTTCTCAGACCAAACAGACTGACTGAAGCACTGGCAGGAACAATTGACTGTAATTTAAAAATATTAATTTATAACCTGCCATAACCACAATTCCATAATCGAGTAAATTCAAGCTATACCTTTTCCGGGACACAGTGTGACCAAATTTGTTCTTAATCTTGACTTGGTGGTTGCTTTACGGGGGCAGGAATTTTATAATTTGAGGCACATCTGAAATATTGAGTTACATATTTTACAAGATTATCACATTTATTCCAAACGCTTTAATGCTTACTCACTGTTTTTACTTTTGCAATCCTACTCGATCCAAACACACAACTGAAGCACGGGCAGGAACAATTGATTGAAAATTGGGAGAATGTGTTAATGAAATGAAATTTTCTTCAATTCTCAATGGAGTATTTTCCTGTTCTTACCTGTTCTGTTGCACAGGTGGTCCCAACATGTTCTCTAACAACTGTGGGTGATTGCATTAATATGTCAGATGTTTCTTGAGATGAAGTTGTGGAATCTCTAATATTTTTTTCAATTTTTTCACATTGAAGATGTTCCTGGGATTGGCTCAAATGGAATTGTCTCCTTCCTCTCCTGTGCCTTCTTCAGCTGTGTCAGTTCCACTAGCACTGCTCAAATTTACTATTTCTTCATAATCTTCTTCCACTGCCTCTTTTTCATAATACTCTTCAATAATTTTTTCTGCATGTTCCACTGAATTCTTCCACATTTCTGGTGTGACCCTGTTAATGCCATAACATAATTTTCTAGTTTCTTGTTTTACTAATTTTGAAAAAAATTATAATCATAACTGTTAGCATATATTTATCATTTTTCTATAATGGTGTATTGAAAACTTTACCTGATTTATTGCCTCATTCCTCACAGCTTTAGTTCTCTCCATTCCTTGCCCTGGCCTTTCACATACAGTTTTGTGGTAGTACCCTTTTGAAATGCCCCACACATGTTCAATAGGATTGAATTTGCAATGATATGGTGGCAGCCTCAAAACTGTGTGCCCTTCTGCAGCCAGCATGTCATCAACTACATACCTTTACCAATACATTGCTGAGGTCAGTTATTTATTAGATTTATATATCACTTATTTATCACAAGCGTAGATGCATATATTTGTACATATTTAAAGTGTATATTTTAATATTTAATTACAATGATGCAACAGAACAAGATAATATGATGCAAAATATTAATGAAATGTATTCTTTCACGCACTGATATGTATCTCGTGGTACCTTTTTATCCTTTCACAATGTTGGCTCGCCAGGGCAACAAGTGAGATTTTATTTGCAGCTTCTGGCACTCGTACTCCTCGCTGGTTCAGGCAATCCTAAAAATAATTTTCATTGGTTACATTACTTATTTCATTAAGCACAATAGTTTCATTTCATTTCTGATACTTACAATCAGTTGATCCTTTCACCACTTTGTGGTTGGATGCCTCTCTACCTGCTTTGAATGGTATGAAGCATTATCCATGACAATGATGCAAGGTCTTAAATTGCGAATGCCAGGAATCAGTTGTTTCTTAACCCAGGATTCAAAAGTAGAACTGTTCATTGCTCCATGATAATCTTGCCCCCTTTTTAGGTCAGTAGCATATATCAGACCAGCACCTACAAAATGTGATGCTTCGTACACATGCCTCAGTTTGTACATAATTAATGCCATTAAAACTGAAAACATTTGTACCTGGTACAAAACCTTCTCTCATTCCTGCATGAACCACGACTAGCCTCCTTCCCTCTGGTGGTCTTTTAATTACTCTTTTACTGGTGCCTTTAATGGTAGTTGCCATGAATAAGTAGTTGAACCTAATGAAAATGATATTTTTGTCTCATAATTTTTACACATAAGTAATATACATTTTCAAAGGGATCTTTTACCATTCATATAGATCCATGTGTCATCAAGGTACACTACAGTCTTTGGGTTTTGACTTCTTATTTTTCATATAGTCTGCCACAAAATATAACCTCTTTACATTTATTTCATTTGACTCACAAATACGAATATTTGGGTTTCCTTTCTTCCATGCTAAACCATTTCCTTAATAATTCTGTACAATGTTGTGCATGACCCTCTGAATGAAAAAAATATCATTATTTTCCTTCATGTAATGCCAAACATCTGTAAGTGAGAGTCTTCTGCCTGTTGCAAATGAATAGGTCTTTAGAAAGTCTTCAAAAAGTGAGCCACATACTTCATCATTACTCTAAATATAAAATATCTTACCATTATCAGCTTCCTGGTAAATATATAGCTGCTAATAGCTTCTCTTGCAAATCCATCAGCTGAATCTCTCACGGTCATGAACGCTTCCTCTTACTTTTAATAGATTTTCCTGCCTTATAATCCCTAATAACGTTTGCCAGAGTTGTATAAGGTCTCTGTAATATATGAATATATTTCAATAAAATAATTATGATTCACATACACATGTTCATTGTGAAGACGTTCTTGAGGCATGCAATAAAGTCAATAATTATTGTGACATTGATGGCTTACCCCCACAATTACAGCTACCTTTGCAATGACACTGCTCTCAGGAAGTTTCACTTCTTTACGAGAATTTTTCTCGCTCTTGTACTTATTAACATTAAGACGGACCTGCCTTCCACCACTCCATAAAATCCACTTCCCCTTCTGCTTCACTGGAGAGTTATTTCTGGAATTACCTGACATTTCTAAAAATGTCAAGCCCAGCGCACAACAAGATTTTCCTTAGGAAACAATTCGCGCACTGGAAACGCAAAAAAAAATTGCTTTTTCAGCACGCAAGTGCGGGATGCGGCTCACTCGCATAAGCTCACAATCTCCACACGTTTTGCTGGTTGAAACCGTTGAAGTTGGCACAAATTCATTTCGCTCGCATGCATGCCAGTCTCCAGCCAAAGAAAAGTCCCTGGCAGCTGCACTTCCATTACGTGGGGAATTTACGTTGGGGTTGGCACCTACTTTCTCCAACTTAAATGGTAATCAAAAGTCCCTAAGTCAATGTAGTATGTATGGCGGGTGGTTTACGGGAGGTTGGTATTGCCAAGCTCTCTGGGTCACATCTTACGTGGAATAAATCTTAGCAGGGGCGTCCGCAGAAACTGACGAATAGGGACAAGAGGCACGTACTATGCTCACACTTTTTCTTGATACCCGAGCCCCCTAGTCCTCTCTCAGCCCGGCACACCACGGCCCGGTAGAAAACACCAGCTCCACTCGGAACGTCACGGCTCAGTTTGCAGTGCTGCCTACCTTCTTCGTTACTTGTCATTGCTATCAAGTCCAAGACACGCTATTACCTCGGTCTAATAATTGTGCTATTACGCTCAGTTTTCCGCCGTTGAAGTTGACAGCACTGCACTGCTGTGACGTAGACAGAAATCTCCTCTCCCCGCACCCCCCACTGTGGAGTATCAAGAAAAAGTGCGCGACTAGTAGTGAGAATGGTGCAACAAAACTCGCGGGAAACGGCCACTGCCGTAGCAGCAGAAGTGGCAGCTGGCATTGGAACCCATAAACCGTTCGAATGATTTGCAGACATTTGAACAGTGCGGGGTACCACGCCAAAGTTTCACGGCGCAAACTGTTTGTGAATTAAATTAATGCAAAAAGCGTGTGATCATTGTGGAGGAATTTGTCAACAAGCATGTGACATTTTGGAACACGATTCGGTGGACTGATGAATGTAAACTTAAGTTTTACAGCTTAGAAGGCCGCAGTTTTGTATGGTGCAACGTGAACACAGAATGGGAGCCCAAGTGCATGGTAGCAATCGTCAAACACGGAGGTGGCCGTGTGATGGTGTGAGGATGCAGTTCTCCATGGGTGTCGGGGAGCTCGTTTTTACCGTTGGTATCGTAGATAGATTTATGTATCTTGATATATTGAAACGAAATCTGAAAAACAGTGTTGCAAATTTAAATCTGGGACCAGAGAGACAATGATCCGAAGCATACGGCGTAAATTGTCAAGCAGTGGATTCTATACAATACGCCACATCGTCCCTTTACTCCACCGCAGTCGCCGGACCTGAACCCCGAAGAAAATATCTGGAATGAACTAAAAAAAGGACTACCCAAACGACATGCCACCAGTTTAAAACATTTCCGTGAGGTACTAAAAGAAGAATGGCAGAATATTGGTTCGAATATCACGAAAAAGCTTGTGTAGTCTATGCCAAAGCGACTGGAAACAAGAGAGAGAGAGGAAAGGAGCTATTACAAAATATTGAATGCTGAATGTCTGAATACTTTTATCCATTACATATTTCTTTTTTGTTTGTTGCACGCAATATAAAACGTGTTTTGTAAGCATTTGTTATGTATGTATGTCGGTTTGGTTTGACATGTTTTTCACAAGTAAAAAGAATGCAATAAATATTTGGAGTTTTCAACACAGTAAAGATTTATTTCTATTATTTCATTTAATGCAATAAATATTTGGAGTTTTCAACACAGTAAAGATTTATTTCTATTATTTCCTACAGTGTCTGAATACTTGAATCCCCCACTGTACGTCACCGCAGCTACTGCACCTGCGACGGCGTACTGTAACCTAAAATACCATGACGCATGCTTCAGATGAATTTGGGACGAGTCGACCTTGCCGGTAAGTGTCGATAACAGCGGTATATGGAATTGCCTGAGCTTGGAGGCGTGCTTATTCAGAAGAGCTCCTGTGTCCCCCATGATTCTTCCCGTGTTATCTATTCCTGTGAAACTGTTTAACCGTGCGCAACAAGCATCTTGTCTTTCAGGACAGCCTTTCTAGTCAGCGACCGAGTTTCTGACAGATTCTGCACCAGTTAGCTTCACCAAAACCTCACCACAAAATGTATTCTTCGTCCAATCCAAGGAGTTGTTTTTGAAACAAAATTACCGGGATTTGTCAGTTTAATAACAGTTTCAGGTTCTTGATGGTTTTCACCATCGATTGACTTTGTTCCGATGTAGTCACTAAAAAATTGGAAAACTGATACAAACACGTTGAAAAGCACGTGAAAATATTAATATGAATTCTCAGATAGACAAATTTACGTAACAATAAAACGTAAACTGGAAACATAATCGCTGAGTATCAATTGGATTGATTGATTGATTGATTGATTGATTGAGTCCAAGGGCGCTTCAACAACTACGGTCTTTGGGGCCGGTTTCAAATTACTTTAAGACCAGTATGCACTGTGGTAGTGCCAAGCTAAAAAATATTAAAAGTTTAAATGGAAAGTAAAAGTAAAACTGAAAAGGAACGTGTCCTAATAAAAAGAGGGTTTGGCAGAAAAGAGCTAGATAAACATTTTAAAATCTTCAACTAAAAGCCAAATAATTGACATTATCTTCTTCTCTCAGATAAGGCTGTAAAAGTAGCCTCTCGTAAAAAACTAATAAGCTTGCTGAGAGAAGCTGCGTCATTTCTAAGTATCTCCGTTACGGAGTTCAATTGGATCAGACTGTAAATTTTGAACACGTTTTTAATTAAATTAGACTAGTGCGTAATGGTTTCTATTCTCTTAAGAACTCATGGTGTTATTTCAATAGTAGACTACAATGTATTTTTGCTTTTATGGTGACAGGGTTTAAATTACTGATTTCGTTGGATATATATTTCAAATGCTGTTTCTGAGAAAAAAGATAAATGAATGTTAAGAAACTGAAACAAAGCTTAAATATTACACTTGCGTTACATATTTGGTTCGTTGCTTTCGTAGATCTCAAACGCAAAATAAGATTTATTTTGATGAAAAATACTGATAGAAGCTTAAATAAATATACAATAACACATAAGTTCTAATACTAGAAATTTTGGGAGAAATTACATAAGCCATTTTAATAAATTAAAACTTATTGGAGGGCATTGAATATTATGAAAAAATCCCTGATTGCTTCAAACCATTGCAATTTATATTAGAGAAAGATATTTTTATGAAAATGTAATTTTATGAATACTATACGTTTTTTGGTTCTAGATTCCATATCCCATGCGTGATGTAAAAAGTAATGAAATATTGAAATGAAATGATGAAATATTGAAATCTTGCAATATTGCAATCCATATCGCATTCAGAAATATGTTCCGAAAGACGTCTTAATTCTCAGTCATCACTTGTTCGAGTTGATCCATGAACAAATAGTTACTAAAAACACTTCATCTATTTTCCGTTGTAATTGGCCACAATCTTCTCAATGGTTAATATTTTTCTTGTTTAATGACCAACTGAGAAAAAAGTTTCGGTGAAGTTGAAACCACACGCCCAAACTTATTGCTAAATTATGAACAGCTGTATCTATTACGTCAAACGACTCTGGGGAAGTATTGAAAATGGGCTAAGAATTACAGGAAAACAAAAACATAAGAGTTCATCCTTTTGAAGGATCGAAATTATAAGTAGTGTATAATTATCTAGAAAGTGGTGCAACATATATGATATTGAAAAAGAAGATATCTCCAAACTATGTAATTTTGCAAAAAGCTTCTTCGGTAACACCTCGACAAAAATTGTGTAAATGTGTAGAGGAAAGGAGCCCAAACGAACCCAGTTCATCTATCTGGTCCCTAATTGCCACATTGAAATTTCACAAACCTCCAGCATTGTTATTAAATTCGTTCCCTTGGATCCGCCATCAGACACAAAAGAAAATTTTGAGAGGAAAAATAAGTTTCCCAAAACGGTTATTATCGATAGCACAGAAGTTAAAAATTCTGTGATGAAGCATACTGCAATTTATTACAAATTTTAATGTGCTACAGACCCTCAAATTTCATTGGAGATTAAAAATATTTGCATCACCGGCCCTGTAATAAATTTATAATAATTTACCTCATGAAGCAAATAATATAATTATTATTTGCTTCATGACGTAAATTTCCAGAAATTAGTACTGTTTAATAACATTTTATTTCAAAGCAGTTTATATTATTATTAACACTATTTAGCCTTAAACAACGTAAGTAAATAAAAACGTGGGTTGGATAGTTAGAAAACAATCATGCCACATCAATTTTGGCAGTTTTGAAAAATTATTCTCTCAAAATAGGAATTTCTTTGTATCCGCTTTTTACATTGACGGTCTCAGCTGCACTTAACATTTCTGGTCTTTAAGATTAGCATCAACGTCATCCGTATCTCTTGCTGGATTGACAGTGTAATTGGTGCAGTCATGAGATCAAATATTTTAACTCTAATTTACGCAAAACTGAACTGAGAACGTCCTCGGCAAGTAACACGTAATGTTTCGCATTCATTTCACAAACGTTGTCTAGCATTTGCTGGAGCGGTGGTATTATTTCATTCCGCCAACTGGGGAATGTTCAAGTGAAAACCCGTTTATTTATGATGCAAGAATTCAAGAAAAATGCACTTCAAAACTTCTAATTTAAGACTTATTTACACTGACTATTCTTTGCACAAAGGTTGGTCTATTGCAAATTGAAGAAATCTAAACATTAAAATCACTTTTAAGTTAATAAATATTTTTAAAACTTTCTACGTCCCTATCAATCTTAATTTTCAAATGAAAAATAATTCCCCAAAACGACCTTTAATTTTCCAATAGATATCTAAGAAGCTTGTAATTAGACTAGTAATTCATTCAACAAGCAAATTGAAACTTTTTCCCTTTCTTCTAGAAGCTGGTAAGTCACTGGCGAAGTAAGTTAACTCTATTCACCATGCACGTAGTATGTTTTAATAAAATCAATATTCTTTTTATAAATATCCTACAGAATTCTTTAACATGAACTCTCCTGTAAAGTCACTACAGAAAGCTTACCAGTATCTAGTTAAATGTGCGTCATTTTATGTATCATTTTAATTATTTCCCCTGTAGTTCGTTTTATCGAAAACCTATATTTCCGTCAGTTAATTGTTTCAGAATCTTCCAAGATTCAACATTGGTTCTACATTGAAGGATTAAAGGGAAGGATTTAACAGATGCGTAAAAAGTATTATGTAATGTCATTTTATTTAAACAAGAGTTACAAAATAACTAAGAGTATCAAAAGCTTGAAAAATATAATACATAAAATCCAGATTACTCTGGCAAGTATTTCATATCACAATATATACATAACTCGGCATATTTCTCAATGCTCCAACATGGCACTATACAGGAATCTTCTTATGGAAGTTTCGATTTATGGGCACATTACATGTGTCATTTCCTTGCTGTTTCCCTGAGTCAACAAAAAAAATGCTTTGCAATATTTTACAGTAATTTTAAATTGAAACAATACACAATTATTTCGTTTTGTTCCATCCAAAACAATTCCCACGCTGCAAATTACATTGTTAGAATTCTCCCTCCCCCCGGTATTCAGCAAATTCACCCAATAAATACGTCAACAGCGAGCTGTGTAAAGCAAATCAAGACTAGTGCCACTTAGAGCGCCTCGTCTGCCTGTTCAGCAGTCTTCGAATAAAAAAACCGCCGACATTGCTAGGGCTTGTGTGCCAGCGTCGGTGGAGAGTCACGCCCCTCGGCGAGGGCGTTTAAGCGATGTTGGGCGTGGGGTCCACCACGGGCTGTACGGGGTGGATGGGCAGGCCCTGGACGGCGGGTTGGACGACGAAGGGCTGCAGGGTTTGGACGGGCTGGACGGGCTGGACGGGGCGGCCGGTGGTGTCGAGTCCGAGGTGCTTGCGGATGTGTTCGCGGTTGAGGTACCAGAAGGGCTGCTGGTCGACGGGGAGCTTGGCGGCATCCTCCACGAGTTTGACGTCGTGGCCGTTGGCGTCGATCCGCGTGGAGAGGTCGGAGTCGCCGAAGCGGTTGGCCAGATCGTCGTTGGAGCTGCTGCTGCCGAAGGGCCGCGGGTAGTTGACGCCGCTGCCGGCGTAGAAGGGCCTGTACTGCGCCATGGCGCCCACGGCCAGCAGGAGAACGGCGCACACAACAGAGGAGTTCTGGAAAGAAGAAACATTTTATTAATGGATGCGGAACACAAAAAAGAAGTAATTGGTAGTATCAGTGGCGCAACCGTGGATATTTCTATGCTGGGGGAGTTATATGTGTAGTATACAGCCGACTTCTAAGTTTATTTATTAAGAGTTTAAGCAGAGTTTAAAATTTTAATTTTTATTCATTAATTTAAACTTTTTTAAAACTTATTCCACCGAGCTATTTAATGGATTTCGTTACTACAGAAAATTAGTTATCAAAACATTTGTCAATGTGTCTTCGAATTCTGAGAGAGTATGCTGAAGCCCCAAGAGTTTCCTTCTCCCTTGGCTGGGTAACAAATAATGTATAAATCACAAACGAGCGTTGAAAATCAACGAGGGGTACCAGGGCGGCAACAAGAACGGCATTAGAAGTACGAGAAACAAATTTTAACGGGCACACAATCTTCACAAAGGGACTAAAAACTAAATTCTGCTAACAAAAAGCTCCTTACATTTCACGATTTTTCTACATTGATTTTCAAATTATTTCTTCTTCCGATCAACTGTTTTACTTCAGCTTTCTTATTTTTCGTTTCGATTGCCTCGACCTGATATTCAGTCAAGTGAGGACGTTTTGCCACTTTACTATGAATCGTTAATGCTCGTTGAAAATAATTCGTGTAAGGAATGTCTTTGAAATTTGCCTATTCGATTGCCGTCTAAAAGGTGAAGGGAGCTTCCTGCAACTGTAGTAGCTTCCGAATAGTAGTGCAGCGCTCGAAGAAAATTCTGGAAACTCCCATGTTATTGTTTCAAAGAGAGCTTTCTATGTTAAGAACCGTTTAGTGACCTGAGAGAACACGCAGTGTTCCTGCTTTCTAGACCGACCGGAAACCTGTACAAAGAGCGTTGAGAAGTCTCCAACTAGTAATACGAGAACTGGTAGACGATGGTCTGATGCTATTACGTCTTGATTGAATGGCACGAGAAATACAAAATACTTTACTTACTGTATTAGACTTTTTTTCGTTGTAAAATAATGTAAAAAGCCCTTCATGAGACGCCTAATCTGTTTTAAATTTTGTCAGTAACCTCCACTCGTCGGAAAATATTAGCATTAACAAAAAAATTATTAACAAAAAATATAACTCATTAACATAAAATAATTAGCGAAAAATAAATACTTTCATTTCCTTAGCGAAAAGTAAAAACAACAACAAAAGTAACAACAACTTTCCTTAGCGAAAGAACAGATACGTTTTTAACCACTCTCTGAAAACGCTTCGAAGTTTTTACCATCTGCAGTTCGTAAAAAACAAACGGGCGTCGATTTCAGCTGCGGAGCGGCGAGCGTTCAACGAGAAGGAAAAGACGGTTGAAGGCGTGCCGGGCGCATCAAGGTCGATTTCCGCGACTCGCCTCCCCCTGCCCCACCCCGCCCCCTCCCGAGTAATTGCACCGCTCCGCAGTTCGGCGTGGTTCGCTCGCCGGCGACCTGGCAAGGTGTCGGCCACAAAGAACCGGCTTCACGACTTCAAAAACGCAGCCTGCGGGCTGGCCTTGCTCAGAAGCCCGCTCGTCACGGTGATGATTTCATGGTATCGGCCGCACGAGTGGTTAGCTCTCATGATGTATAAAAGCGTTAGCGTAATTGGTACGTAATCTTACGTTTTATTAGAATGACTGACGGGAGATTTTGTCAAGAATAAAACGAAAGCATAACTCTTACGGAAATACGAAGAGAAGGTAAACGAAATTGCGTATCAAAAATGACAAGGGAACCGAGTTTATGGCAAAAACGTCCTGTTCAATTACACAGATAAACGCACTTATGTGTTTAACATTTACTTTATACAAGTGACGCACAAATTACAATTTATAATATAAAATTTTCAGAAATAAATTTCAGACAAGTCATCGGGATGAAATATTAGTTGAACAAACAATGTAAAGAGAGGCAAGGGTTTTTAAAAGAGAAACTCATGCTTCAAAGACAACATTTTAATCCAGGATGAATCAATTGCCGTGTATTACTCCTAAGCTCACATAGTTTAAAAGCGGGCGACGGCACACTACTCAAAAGTTCAACATCCAGCCGAGAATTAACGGTACGATCGCTCAAATAGTACAGTTTACACCCTGATAAATACGGTGAACGTAAGCTTCGTTTACCGAGTTACGCATAGGTATCATCCGAGAAGCTCAGCCGTCCAGGGCGCGGGAGTCAACAAGCATGCTTACCATGATAACAGCGAGCGGGTGTCCTTGCGGGCGAGAGCACGAGGGCAGCAGTGTCTGAGCCGGTGAGAGCGGGTCGACTGTGCCGAGCAGCGGGCCGGCCGCAGTATATATTCGCGGCGCGGCTTAGCCGCCGTGTACGTCATAACCAAGCCCCCACCGGCCGCGGTCGGGAATCCTCCGGCCGGAGTGACGTGGTCGCCTTCCGCCCGCAGCTGTGACGTCAGTTCTCTCCCGCATGTGGGGGCCCGCCTGCCGAGGTGCGGCGGCGGCGATGAAGGTGGGGATGGTGATGTAATAGTTTGATAATTGATTTTATTCATTTGTAATAGATTGTAATGTAATGTTTGATTGTAATAGAAGCTGGCAGTAGCAGTGCTAATGATGGTGGTGTTGATTGCGGTTATTGTTACAGTGATGGTTACGGTGGTGGTTATAGCTATGATGGCGATGATGGTTACGTGGTGGTGCTGCTGTTTATACGGTAGTGGTGCTGATGGTGGTGGATCATCGCAATAGGGCAATAATAGTGAAGCACAATCATGGGGTCAGTGGTGATTGCATGATTCGGCGGTGATACTGACGGTGAAGGTGATGGTTGTGATGGGACTGGGGGGCGATTGTGATACTGATGGTGACATTGTTTCATGCCGTTGTAGTATGACTCGACGGTGATGGCGGGGTTGATGATAGTTGCAGCGGCATTATTATGGCAGCCATTTAGATGGCGACTATTAATGGTGGTAATTGAAACCATCGCGATGGGTCCGGTGATAATTGTTCATGCCGTTGTAGCAACGGTGATCCCGGAGTAGTCTGTGATGAAGATGGTGTCAAGAGTGACTGAGGTGATGGGAATGATGTCTGTGATGGCGGTAGTGATGGTAACGAAGGCGGTTATAGTAGTAAAACGATGGCGACATTCTTAATGGTATTGATGATGTGATGGGATCGAGAGGGTGGTAGCAACATTAATATTGCTAAAAGGGTATTTACATTTTTAATTTATTATATTTATATTATACATATTATTTATATTATATTTTGCCAGTTAACTATTTAGCAAACTATGCCATTTGCCAGACGATGGCTTCCACCCAGGCCCTTCCAATTGCATTTCTCCATGAATTGAAATTCAGATGGGGGATTGTAAACAGTGCGATATGGAAGTAATGTCATTTAGTTAAGGCTGCACAAAATTTGAACCTCAAAAAAGAAATCGGTTAGGATTTCTCACTCACACGGATTATAAGCCTAACTCGAGCAGTAGTGCATCCTCATTTGTTTGAAATCTTCCTATAACTTAAAGAGGTGACGTCATATACGTTCATAGTTCGGCGCGAGTATCTTTTGACTGCCGTAGGTAATAGGGAAACTAGCAATCAATACATCACGTCAACAAATTTTTCACTGTTCGTATCATCGTTGAAGTATTTAAAATATCATTGTAGGTTCGTTAACTACTGTATTAAGTAACGTTTATGAAGCATTAACTCTCAGTTATTCAGTTCGAAGTTACGTACTAATAGGTTGTAAACGGAAGAACGACGTCAACTTTTTCTTAAGCAGAGAAAAGAAAAATACAGAAAAAAATGTTTTATTGTTCATGTGTTTTTGCTACAACTGTTGTCAAGATATATCTAAATTTCCATTTTTGTCACACGCACGTGATGACTTGTATCAAAACTGCATAGATATGAAAACCCCTGACTAATTCCCACAAACATTTTCCTTATTATTAGCCCAACACCTTCTATGAGTAAGGAAGAGTTTTGTACTCTGCGGTGTACTGATAATTTCTCTCTTTTATGAGTTGCTAAAGAACTCTTACAGAGACTTCTTGCGGTTGCTGTGTGTGGTAAAGCGAATGACCGGTAACGGTAGTAGGTAGTTGAGAAAAAGACAATGGATGACAATGGCCTCGACAACTCGCAAAGTAAGAGGTAAAAGAAAAGAACATGCGCAGTATGCATAATGCAAACACACAAAACATGAACCAAAACATTTAACATGTTCTCTAGAACAGTTAACAAAATACCATCATATGGAAAATTAATGGAACGATAATATATAATTTCTTGGATATTAAGCACTGAATCAGAAACATTGTACAAGAAGCAGATATATTCAAAATTACGACGTATTTCTTGCATTACGCAACATTTAACACCCAAAATTTAAATTAGACTGGTAAATGTAGTAGTTACTTGCGGAATCAGTTATTACTGCCTGATGAGTATTGCAAGAGCCATTGCCATTTTATGAATGTCTTAACCAACAAGATATATTTGCTGTGTAAATAAATAAAGTTTACCTTAAAAGTAATTATCTGACAGGCTTATTCGTAGGTTCAAAAGTGTATACCACTTAGTGAGTCAAAGACGCAGCCAAGAATACTTGAATGGAATTATTTGTAACACATATCACTTTTATCGACCAATGAAAATGTTACGCTATGGTTTATTGAGAATCATGAAAGAAATTAACAAGTTTAATTAGTATCATGTAATAAAATAGTTCTAAAATAATTTTTATTAACCTGCAGGAAGAATTGATTTTAAAGACTTGCGATTCGTTTGATAATGTAATTAATTTGTATGTGTTCATTTCGTCTAAATTTTGTTGGGAAGCTTGTTTCAAAAGTCATGTTTGGAGGGTACAGAACCAGTTAACTGTGTATTTAATAAGGGTTGCAGTATTGTTTTTGTTATTTTTTTTGTTAATATTGTACAGCATTTTAGTTAAATCCTGTTTATTTTCAAGATATTCAAGCCATTCCTCTCGGGTTTATCGTGAAAAATCACCAACTCGCACGGGTATGATGATCCTCTTCTTTCAATTTAGAAATTATAACGAAATTGAGTAAAATAGTTCAATTACATTTTCATTATAGGGACTTTGTGTGGAAAAGTTTTTTTGGAAAAAAGTTATTAACTTTACAGGTTGATTGCGGATTGATTGAGGGTTTCTGTGAATGGATGGATGACGACCACACAACACGGTAGAGAAAGTAATTTACTATATATAGGAATAAGATTTATCCCCTTTTTCGTTTCCAGGACCCGAAAATATGAGTTTTTCTTGTCGAAAAATTGCCATTTTTGCTGATTACAATAATTACTTTTTACTACTTACGAAGTAAGGCATGAATGTATAAAAGTCAAATTAAATGTTAAACAATTCAAATTAAAAGGAACATTGTTAGTTGTTTCCATTCTATCTATTTAATTTTATTGAAACGTATTTCTGACTGTAGCAAGACTATTTTCAAATAGTCATTATTTAACTGCTTGTTACTTTTTTACTCATTAACAAAGGCGGATTTATGAATAAATTATTTATACTATATATTTTAGAAATTAAACAATTTAAAAAGTGCAATTTTGATAACTGTTTGAAGATGTCTTATTTCGTTCTTATTTCCTAGTCTTATATGTAGACATCTAACTAATTTTAAGAATCAAAGGGAGAACAACGGTAGAATAAATAAATATGCATAACTACGAAAAAGTCAAAAACATGATGAATTTGTTTTATTTGTATACATCAAAATATATGATTTAACATTTTTTGATTTCCCGTAGAAAACAATTGATCACGGATCATAATTAATTTTAATCAGAAATATATGTGTCTAATTTTTGAACATTTGTTTTACTTATTTTGAATAACGTTTTTCCTGCTTTATTTGAAAACAAAAACGGCAATTTTTCGCGTGCCTACAGGCGACACAGTTGTTGACCCGCCCCTGCGCTTTAGAAATAGATAATACATGACTTGACGTACTATTCCAATTGGTTTAATCAATAATTTCCTGAAAATATCATCTTTTTGTAGGATGTAATTTCCGCCATTACGGCGGGGAATCCCCTTGCGCGCGTCGTGGCGAATCCAGAGCCGCTCTCGCGCATCGGGGACGACCTGCGAACAGCCCTGGGCAGAAATTGGCGGAGTGACGGTCGCTGCGATGGGGAAAACCTGTCCTCAATGCGACGCTGTCATGCCAGCGGCGGCGGGTGGAGGAAGAGCAGCGGGAGCGGCGTGGGGGCGGGGGGAGGTAGGGTTCAGCTGCAGAACGCGGGTTCACGGATGCATGTGCACGAAGAAGCGCACAAAGGACGGAACTTGTTGTAGGTGAGCAGGATTGTTGAGTAGGATCCTTGCGCGATGTTTGGAGTGGTGGGAGGGGAGAGAGAGAGAGGGAGAGGGAGAGAGAGACAGAGACAGAGAGAAGGGGAATACTTCTCACTGCGATGGAATGATTGAATTAATATTTCAAATGCATCATTGTCATTGAGATCACAACATTGAAAGACGTAAATTATGATATAAAAAAAGACATAGTATTTTTGACGCAAATACCATCTATGGTTGCACCTGCAAAGAAATAGTTGAGATTGCAAGTGAAAAGAAATAGGCGAGATTGGCTCCTGTATTCCAGTCGGCGTGGAAGGTGACAGCCGCATACGCAGCAAAGCGAGAGAGAGCCACAGAGAGAGAGAGAGAGAGAGAGAGAGAGAGAGAGAGAGAGTAGGCAGGAGGTGGAGGGAGAAAAGAAGAGAGGGGGAAGTTGGAGGGGTCAGTGAACAAACTTTCGTGCGTGGGCTCATGCGAAAGCGTGCGGAATGGAGCTAGGCGCTGGGCGGACGAGGTGCTGGAATGTAGTAGGAATGCGTCATCAGTGTCGATGTTTTCAAAACATCGATACTTTTATAAAATCACACATATATTTAATATCGATTTTTTGAAGCCGATATGTTTTAACATCCTTTTTTAGTATTCGATGTTTTCACAGGGTCGATAATTTTTAAATGCGGGAAGTCCAAAGCCAAATCGTATTAAAATTTTGAGATATTCACAAATTGAATATTCGGCCAAAGTGACAAAATTCGAAAAAAATCGAGTTTTCGTAAATAAAGAAACCTAAATTATATTTTAATTATCGAATAAGATAATACAAATTTCATTAATTGTCCTGATGATTTTTATTTTTGTTTTGTCAGTTAAATATCAATTAAAATTAATGAACGTCACCACTTTCAAACTAAATTTCTTTCCCCGTGAACTTCGATGGAAGCAAATCTAGTTTCAAAAGTATTGATGTTTAAAAATCTCGATGGTTTTTGGTTGCTGTTTTATTAACCTCGATGTTTTAATTTTGATCAATGTTTAGAAACTTCGATGTTTTGTTTGCGATGTGCAATCCCTGTAAAGTAGGGGGAATGTAGAGCGACGTTGAGAGAAAAAGCAAAGATGCCAAGCTGAGGATCGCCAGGATTCTTGATAAATTTATTGAATATAATTAGTTCAAAAGAATAGAATGTACATAATCTGTCATAAACATTTTACAATTTAATTGATTTAGTTTTTGGAAATTCAATTAATGTTAACACATCGTAAATTCTACATACATTTAGACAAATAAGCAATAAAAGGTTCTGCAGCTATTTAACACCTAATTAAGTATTTTTAAAAAGAAAAAAGCCGAAAAATAAACATAAAAATGCTCAAACGATAAAATTAATGTAAGATTAATGCAGTGCTGTAAGATACTGGATCTAGCGAAATAAAAACGCAATAGAAAATTTTTCAGAATTTAAGTTCCAAAATGACTTTCAAATCAGAAAGAGTGAGTGTGTTGTTCTGTAGATGACCAACGGATTTATTTTTTGGGGGCAGGGGGTTCGGAGTAGATGATCTGGAGGGCGAATGAGTAACTTGGCAGGGTAACGTGGTATTCGGGTGGTGAAAGGGGGGTGGACCGGCAGACGAACAAATAGAACCCGTGAGTAAGCTGCATGAACCCAGAAGCCTGTGAATGAATGAGTCAATGGGACGCAATGGAATGGGTTTCTGGAGCAAGCATTAACACGAATACTCACTGCCTATCCAAATGGATTTCTTCTAATATATTTGAAAATAAGTGGAAATAACAGTCATGAAATGCACACAAAGATCTGTTATTATGCACTAAATTAAAATAACAGTGTTTTGCGACATATAAAAGAAATATATAGTTCGTTAATATTTATTTTCCAGGATGAATTTTAAACATTTTGAAAATTATAGAGTTTCTTAGTCGATCAAAGAATGTGAAACTGTAAATAAAGAAGTGGGTAGAAAAGGGTACAGATGGAAGGGTTGGATGGATGCAATGAACAGCAGGAGCGAGGAAGCCAGTACGTGAATGGGCAAATGAGGCGAGTGATGGAATTTGCTTCTGAAGAGAACAGGACGACCCACTCATCAGATCACGTTCCATAATTAATTTTAAGAGGAAAAATTGTAAATAAGCCTCATATGCGATAATCTATTAAATACACGTAATAATATGTCTAGACAATCAATCGATTTAAACATTTGAGCGTGCACCCAGGTCAATTAATGGGTTGATTTATTGGCGATTTATTGTTGGTGGCATTCCCAATAAAATAATTGAAGGAAAAATATTTAGTGTTATAGAGCATTTCGATGACTTACACATAATCGTGAATTAACTGATAGAGCATATAAAATATAAAACATTAAGTTATGAACTAATAGATAGGTAATGGAAAATTTAGTAATACAATTTTAAAGTAAGCGAAATTAACATAATAAATTAACTAAAGAAAGGAAAAAGAGGAGGCGGAGGGATGAATCATTTTAATACACAGAAATTTAGGGAATCAATGCAAGAAACAGATGAAAGAAACATGAAAATATTCCTTTACTGGTTTGCCGGGCATTGATGAAAGACAATATGGGAATGGCAGGGGAAAGGTGGGGCGATTACAGCAAGTGAGTGAGTATCACGAGTGAAGATGTCGGAGGGTTAGGCGAGCCGTGGAGTAAGCACCAGAAGCCTACCCGTGACACTTTCACCTTCAACCCAATGTCTTTTCAAATTAGGAATTTTAAGAAAAAGAGGAAAACAAAAACATACAAATGCGATTGTCTGCTAAATGCGCTTCATAATACATCATATCTGATGAATAGATTTAAATTTTTCGGGCAAACGGTCAATGGTCCAGGGTGCGGGTGAGCAGAGAGAATGAGGTGACGGGAGGGTTTTACTGATTGATTATTTCGTGCTTCCCGGCCGTCAATTGCTATTAGTCCCGTGAGTGTAGTACATGATTTTATCATGTGAAGTGGCTGTGTTCTTCCTGGATGGTGAAATCTTGCGCCGATTTACATGTGCACGCCGGGGTCGGCTAACGGAGCTTTCCCCATCCAATTATCTCCCACCAACAGAGCATTGCCCCAACCCGAAGCTCTAAGCTCTCGACCGGTCTCCCTACGTGTGTAGTAGTACAGTGCATGTTCGTGTACGTAAGGGATGAATTTTAGAAAAGGAAGAACAGATCGCGCGCGACATTTGTTAGGGTACTGCTGCCTGGTGTTGATCCGAGAAAACACAGTAAACTACCGATCAGAACAGCCAGCCACTAGAGTTATTTTCCAGACAGCGGCTGAACTCGATGTAGCTTCTAGCTAGTGAAAAAAAATCTTGTCACCGTCGGGACTCGAAATCTACGATCATGTCCGACGCACCGAAGTGACATCAATGGATGCCTTGAGATATGCGATAGTATGTTAAACGCGATTAACAATACAGTATACGCGACGAATGGATTAAAAATTTTCGGATTTGATTTGATTGTTGGTGATTCCGGGTGCGCCAATTACTGAGGTCATTAGTCCCGTAAGTGAAATACCTGTTTTTTCATCGGAAGATGGTGATGATCATTCCTCACTGGATAGCAAAATCCGGCGTCGACCTACCGTCGACTAGCGGGATTTCCCCCCCCCCCCAACCAGGTATATCGCACCAGCGGGGCACCGCCCCAACCAGGACAAGTTCTAACTACCCGACAGGTCTCCCGGCATGTGTGGTAGTATAGTGCATGTTAGTATAGGTGTGTGTGTGTAAGGGGTGAGGATAGAACAATGAAGAGGAAGGAAAGATCGCGCGCGGTCCGTGGCCCGTTTGTTAGGGCACTGCTCCGGCATTCGCCTGTTTTTATCGGAAACAAAAAACACGGAAAACTATCGCTCAGAGCAGCCGGCCGCTAGAATTCTCCTCCCCACAGCGACTGAATTCGACCTATCTGAAAAGCTAGTGTCAAAAAGTCTACCGCCGTCGGGACTCGAACTCTAGGACCTCCCTGACCGAGGCACTGCAGTGACATCAATTGATGCCCTGAGATATGCGATAGCCTGTTAAATTCGCTTAACAATACACTATACGCGACGAATGGATTAAAAAATTTCGGTCAAACGCACGGTCAATGGCCCGGCGTGCGGGTGAGCGCGGTGGATGAGCCGTCGGGGGGGGGGGGGAAGGAGCCAGTGAGTAAGCATCACGAGTGGGGAAGTCGCAGGGTGGGGCTTCCGAAGCGCGCGCCGCCGCCAGTCTAAAGGCCAGCTGCGGGCGGTGTGACGTGGCCGGGGGGAGTGACGTAACGATTTGCGGGAGAGCCCCACAAACACACAGAGCCACGCGGTGTTGGCGCGCTCCTCTCCAGTTCGCGCGTCGCCGTCTCAGCCGTCACTTCCAGGAAGCGGCGCGCGGTCCAGCGCCGCCACGGCGGAACGCTCGCCACATTTGTTTGCGTTTACGACCCACTCATGAGTGAAACCCTAAAAATCAGGTTTGCAATCTCTGTACGGACTCTTTTAAGTCACTGTAGTCATAACACTGAAGCGAAATGATTTTTTTAATTTATAATTTTTACAAAATTATTCTAGAACAGTTTAAGACTGAAGAGAAAAAAATGTACAGTTGACTTCGATTATAATGAACGTCCGTGGACTACCATTTTTGGTTCACGATATCAGAAGTTCACTATATCCGATGATGTTCACCGTAGATGACGTATATCCATAGAGGTTCACTATATCCGAAAATTCAATAGAATTTCTCCACAGTGATTGATTTTAAGCAAGAGGGATACAGCAAAATGCATTGACAGTACGAAATGAAAATTTGAGTACTTTTATTTGTCCTTAAAAATAGGCTTAAATTATTTTCAATTGTTTGCTTCGTACGATTTTCATTAGTAAGTTCTGTAAATCTTTCAAAGTTCGTGATCTCTCCATACTTGATTCTGTATTGTCAACCGTCTCTAAGTATCGTAATGATGTCTTGACACCCTTCAATGGAAGGAACAAATTTTCAGGGCG
Source organism: Teleogryllus occipitalis (assembly GCA_011170035.1). NCBI lineage: Eukaryota > Metazoa > Arthropoda > Insecta > Orthoptera > Gryllidae > Teleogryllus > Teleogryllus occipitalis. The sequence continues at coordinate 55,664 of BLKR01004927.1, read as the reverse complement.
TATTTCCTACGTTCACTATAGCCGAGGTTCAGGTTCAATATAACGGAATATTCTTATGCTTATTTATAATGTGAATGAAACGGGACCAGTGACTGAAGTTCACTATATCCGAGGGTTCACTATATCCTAGTTCACTATAACCGTAATCGATTGTATCTTCAAAAATAAATAAAATGAGTAAAATAACAAATGGTAATAATTTTATGAGAAAATTAAATATTTAAAAATGAATTTATAAAACATTTTTAAACCTCAATAATCAGATTTGCAATCTCCTTAGGTACAGTTTTACATCACTGTAGTATATATGCTTTCAGTGTTGCTTTCACTTGGCACAACAGTGAAGACAAAATGATTTTTATTTATCAATTATACATAATTATTCTACTACAGAAAAGTTTACAATTGAAGAGAAAAAGATATGTGTTCAAAAATAATTAAAATAAATGATGTAAAATAACAAATGTTAATAATTTTGAGAAAATTAAATATTTTAAAAAGACTTTTCAATGAAGTTAGAAGCAGACTATTATAATTTTCTTATTACACTAATAGGCATTAACACTTTTCCTAATGATTTGCTTACAGAATTGTATGTATTTTGAGTCGGTTATTGTACTATTATTTCACATTAATATTTAACATTGAGTAACAAAATTTAAATAGACATATTTCGCCCACTCAACTCTATAAAAGGGTATTTAATGATCTACTACACTGCTTTCACATTGTGAAAGCAGGCATGCGACTTAGGAGAATCCGCGCGTTGTTGTCCATAGGACACGCTCGCTTGCCCCCTCGCTGAAGAATCGTCGAAATCACGGCTACCTTAATCAATAGATGCGTCTATTGAAGAAAATGTTTATTTGCTCACCGTATATCATTATTATTACTAATTAATTTACGCAATAAACAATCAACTTATATATATATATATATATATATATATATATATATATATATATATATATATATATATATATATCCATCAAGACTTCGGATGTCTATTCACTATCAACGGCAGAGTTACTTAGTGCAGAAAGAACTGCTTGACAACCCAATGATTTGAACTCTTACTATTAACACACTTCACAATGTACGACTGATTAATATGACTGATTGATGATAGATATGATGATTGATATGGTTGATTAATAAATGTATCTACTTTTCTATATTACACATCCACTGATTATAATCCACTGACCAGAATACCATGCAAGATGATCTAAATCCTTCTCGAAATCCTTCGAGTATGGTTTTGTATTCTCCCTTTCTCTGATAACATCAAATTAACAAACACTTCCTTTTAGACCTATAAGTCACAACATCCCGCATCTGTGTCTTGTCTTTTCTTCGCGTCTCCCGTCGAGCCTCATATCGTCACCCCACGTCGTGCGTGGCTTGAGTTCGAAACAAACCGTAAATATTCAGATCCGAAGACCCTTGGTCGATAATAGAAAATAATTTCATCATTTTCCCCCAAAACCCCAGCTAGAAGCTTTAAGAAAGAAAATCTACCAGCGACGATATATTATAATTCACAAATTAAAAATTTTCATATTTTCGTTGACAATTCATTTTTTAAAGGGGCACATTTCAACGTATTGACTGTGAGAAATTCCCTCAGCTATGACGGCTGACGATTATTTTCCACAATAATTCCACCAATTTTTGAATATATATTAACGGTTGAAATGAAAGGATTAAAAAGTTAGTTCCGCAGAAATCCAGCGTTTTCATTTTTTTAAGCAATTGAATGACAAAATTTTCATGATTTCTATCGAGTTCCTCGTAATTTTCTTTGCTGAATTATATTTCTCTTACTTAATTCCACAGCAATCTACTTGGCAACAATGCACGAGTTTCTTCCATAAGAATAATGTCTATGAGAACCGAATGTGCTTCTTTACGTGAAAATAAGTAGAAGTGTTTTCAAATTTTTCACTTGAGGAATGTAGATTTTTGCAAATTTCTTCTCTCTGTGTATGAATTTGAGAATTTTCAAATTTATAAGTAACAAATATTTATAGAAACGTTGATGATTATAAATATATGTACACAAAGTCAAAAAGTGTTAATTAAAAATAAAGATTGTATACACATCTTATTATTCGAGAATTTTATGTAAACCATTAATAGAGTATAAATATATCTTTTTAGAGTTAAAATCTGCACCTAAATAATTTTTTTTTGCACCAAAATGAATTCCCGAACATTCACAGGAGTGAGATGACTCTTCATTACATTAATTTGAATACTATATGTAATAGTATCTGACTCCTTCAAATAATATGGTATTTCATGTCCTACAGAAAGAAAAATCAGGTTTAGTGGAAAAACAGGATAAGGCAGAGGAGAAAATGTAATAAAAAGAATCAAAATATCATCTATTAGAAGCGATACAAATTGTATAAAATATTAATTTGTTTTATTATCAAAACAAACAAATAACAAAAACTGAAACAAAATTATGGAGAAAAGAGGCTTATACAAAATGAAAGAACAGAGGTATTAATGGAACATAGCACCGAAATAAAACTCGCAACAATACTCTTCGAAAATACTAAATCATTGACTTTCAAAGATACAAACACATAATTACGATATGTAATACATGTCTTCAAGCAAGGGCAGTTATTTTGGGGGTGGAGTGTGGGGTGGGGTACAATTTCAATTCGTACCCCTTTTCGACTTTATTATTAAAATAAATATTTCAATATTTTTTTTTGAAATGAAATAATTTACATTGATAATGAGAACGCTCATATGAATGTTATGCAACCAGCAAGTGAAAAATGTTTTGAATAAATTGTGAAAATGACAAAAAATAATGTTTTGCGTGGGTATGGGCCCTATGCCACCCCCTTTTCCGAAGCCCGATCTCCAACACTGGCTAATTAGTCTTCACAGCTCGCGTGTTAATGTTTATCTAGGCAGAAACCACCGGAAACCGAGAGCTAGGCCCTCCTAGCGCCCTGAGTGGTCTGCGCCGCCCCGCCGGATTGGCTGAGGCCGATGTGGTCGCTGATGTGGTCGCGGTTGCGGTACCAGAAGGGCTGTTGGCTCTCGGGCAGCGCCGCGACTTTGTTGACGACGTTGACGTCATGGCCGTAGGCGTCGTAGCGCGGCGTCGCGTCGGCGCCTCCGAAGCGGTTGTTGAGTGCGTCATCGGAGCTGCTGCCGAACGGCCGGGGGTAGTCGACGCCGTTGGGGGCGTAGCCGGGGTTGCGCTGCGGGAAGGCCAGCGCGCCGCAGGCCACCAGGAGCAGGGTGCACAACACCAAGGAATTCTGAAAAGAAGAAACATGTCGGTTGGTAAAAAATGCCGTACCAGGGAGGTGGCGTCTCTCGCACAGTCAAGAATTCATTGACCGCGGAAGCCTATGTTAAAAAAAAAAGTTGAAAATTAACTGATTTGTACATTTCAACCATGATACATGAAACATATTATTATTATTATTATAATTACTATTATTATTATTAATATTATTATTATTTGAATAATAATATTTTATAATAATAATAACAATTATTATTATTATTATTATTATTATTATTATTATTATTTTTATTATTACGAGTCACCTCATTTGATTCACAAAAATTGCATTATTTAATGAGAACATAGTGAAGTAGGTTAATTATCCGAGCTAAAACTGAAGTTTTTCAATTGCATCTTAGGTCTTTTATTTACAAATATTTCTCTGGTGATTAATAAGAGAATCTATATAGGACGCTAGGTCGTAGAAGGAAAGAAATATTTCATCATTGACAATGCAGGCTCAAAACTCATTCAATCTTAGCAAACAAATGTTGAAACGTTTAAAATACATTATATTTATGGATCATATTATGTTTTAACATTCACGTGATAATTGTAATATTCTATTCATTGGTTTTTTAAACCTGTAAAATACTTCATAAGTAAATGATTTAATACCAATACTTGGTAAATTAAAATTATTTTATCGAGGAAGCAAATACTTTTAATAAGCTCGCTATTAATATTTAAACAAGAACATTTTAGTAGATGAGAAGTAACAGATTTGAAGAAAACATTATCAACGGTTTTATAGCGTTACCGAAGATATTTTCGAAATTAACTTCGTGTTAACTCTCGTTAATGAGTTTATGTTTCTCACGAATTGGCAATCTATTAACAAATATGATCAAATAGACACAGCTAATTACTTAACACTCCTTTGTTTACACAATAAAACTGGCTCGTATTTTTTCTGAGAATAATTTAATGAATTCCTATTTGTACAACAAAGTCTACATATTTATTATTTTAACACCTCATTCAAATATTGCACAACATAAGAATGTCTTAGTGACTTATATACGGGCCAACCTATGAAAGCAAAGCGTTTGACATTCATTATGACTATATCTACAAACACAAATTCTATTTGCAGTCCCATTCAGCCGTAAGTAAATTACACTTTCACTCAATGACGAATTTCACTACAAATATATTTACGAGTAAGGAAAATACAATTCATTTGTATATATGAATACGCAAATAATAAAATGGTTTTATGCAATGTAACGCTTTTACACCAATTGTATCACGTTGATTTCATTGGTTTATAGACATTTAGACATAATTTTCACGCCATAGCTAGAGTGCAGTTTCGCTACGCGCTTACTGCCGCGTTAGATTTTATTTAACAACCGTCGTTGTATTTATTATAGTATTTAACTCGTAAACGAATACCTCAAAGTTTTTTTACTTCTCTTCTTAATAGTTATAACATTACATAATAAAAGCAACCGCGACCAAATGCAGTCAATTGCCAGACTGTCGTAACCAAGCCTTTCACTTCAATCGCGGAAGGTTGCTGTTGTCATTACAAACACCGTTCAGAAGGGCTAAAAATACTCACCGCAATAAAATTCTAAAAGTGTTACTAGAGTACTGGCGTGTGATAAACTAGAACCAGTGACTTATCAGATTAGTTCAGGAAACTAGAAAGAAAGACGGAGGGCTGCTGAGCTTAGGGATGTGAGAAGAAATGCTGGAATGGTGTCTTCATGTTTGAGAATCGATGTTATGGAAAAAATGAAGGTGAGATTTTTTCGTACATTGGTATTACGGCAGATTACATATTCAGAAATAAGCGTAGGGAGTGAGCATTAAATGTTGGGGTTTGCCCTAATACATGCAACTGTCACTGATGAGAGACAAATGTACCGTTTACTTACAGGCAGCCCGCCGCGCCACTAAGGGACCTCACCTACTGGACACACCTTTATCTACCCGAAATCTACAGGGTCGTATTGAATACGACCGTTGATCGTTGATCATTGAATCGATATAGACCGTTGCTTCTTTCAATCAAATATCTCTAAAACAGGCGAGGTCAAATTATTTTTTCTCAAACAGCTTCCATTCACGAGTAGCAGATCTAATCATTTACGCAACGACTGCTGGCATCTTCAAAATACGGCACGACAGACGCGAGAATTATCATCACGACACTTCGCTTGCTCGAAAGGCTCAAACCGATTTCAAAACATGCGGCAACTTAACCGCGCATCGCCGCACATTCTGCACCCCATCTTCTCGCAGGAACAAAGCCGAACTCACCATATTCAGTGGACGGGTGGCTGCCTCGGTGGACTGGAGCGCAAGCGATGCTTCTTCGACGATGATGGAAGTTGGACTCGGGGTGCGGAGCGCGGCCGCGCGATGTATATACTCTCCGCTGCGCGATTCCCTTACGTCACGCGCAGGTAGAGCCCCTGCAATCGCCGGCGCTCCCCCACTCCGCGCGCGCCGACCGGTCCAGGGGAACCCAACGCGGGAGTTCGCGCAGCCTCCGACCAACACGACGAAAAAGTCGGCCTTCATTGTTCGCTGTGCTGTACCCGTCAGCAGAAGTAAAAGGAAAGCGTGCGTGGGTAAAGCGGGGTATCTGTCTTCGTGTTGAACGACGTCTCGGAAAGATGTGTTGAGAAGAGTGAATCATAATTGAAGAAATGGAAAAAGGAAATATAATAAGTTTGACGCAAACGATAAAATACGTGACGTGAAAGTAATGTGAAATGATTCAGGATAAACTATAAATGAAATGACTTGCAAGTTTAAAGATTTTATTAAATTCACCATTCGGGATACGTCTTGATATTTTTTTTTATCTAGGGCTTTTATCCAGCCAACAGCCGGTTACCCTTTACGCCCCGATGGGACGCATATTCGACCATACACTAGACACCAACACACTTGCTGGCTCCTCTGATCTGGGGCCAGCAGAACGCGAGGCCCTCCGCGACAACACATACATACAAAGTCAAAGGACAAACAGCCATGACCAAGGCGGGACTCGAACTCGCGACCCTTCGGACCGAAGCGCTGAGTCGGTACTCGCTCTTAGCCACCTCGGGCATGTCTTGATATTACTGTTGAATTATGTAATTTTTTGGTATTATTTTCCTACATTTATGGAGTTTACATGTAGGGGTGTAGGGTAGTCCACCGAAAATAGAGCGTGCAACTTTCCTGTGACAAGGCGAGGAAATCAGTCTTAGTGTTAGATCTCTTAAGCTGTGCCACGACAAATTAACGGGAAATGTGCTCGAGTGAGAAGTTGTTTTCAGCATTCGTGGTGGGGAAAATCTCAAAAAGGTGTGATGTGTACAATGGATCGCATTTCAAAGAAATCCTAGAAGGAAGTATAGTAAGTTTCATCGACGTATAGTAAGAAGGAAGTATAGTAAGTTTTAATTTCTCCAGTCCGTGAGTTGTAAAACAACTCCTTTATTATTCAGCATAAAAAGTAAAGGTCCTGATGGATGATGATCGCAATGATACGGTTAGTACTATTATAAGTAAGCAATATTTTAAAATGAAAATTTTCGAGTTTGCCTTGCAGCCTTTGTTTGTGGCATTTGCCTTTTTATAAGCTTGAGAGGTCCCGAATAAGAAGTTTCTAATTTTGTCTACTATATTACATTTGGAACACTAATTTGAGGTGAGTATTTTTGTCGGGTGTTTCAACGTCAACAATTGGGGAAAGCAGATATGAAATAGCTGTAAAAAACAAAAGTTGTTGCAATCGATAGTTGTGGAGGACTCACGACCGTCTACGTTTTCACGTTTGCGCTTGAAAGTTATGCAATTTCTATAAAAAATATTTTCTCAAAAACTCTTCTAAGATTCTTTATTTTTTCCACGGATAGAAGAATGGACACTTAATACCGTAGAAAAGCGTGGGTCTCATTTTCGTTGAACTCTCTGCATTTTCGAAAATTGCAAATGTATAAATAATGCGTGAAAGTATGTGCTGTTGTAGTAGCAATAGTTATATTGTATGTTTATTATTTTCGTCGTTATAATTTGACCAGAAAATAAAACATTTTTCAAACAACACTGACGTTTTACTTTTTTTAAAATTAGGCAATGGCAATATTACTTGATTTCATGGACAAATGAAGGTAAGGTTACGTTGATTGTTCGCGCCCTGTGTAATTCAAAAAGAAACTTTGGAAGAATCTGATGGGGATATATCTTTAGTCTTCAAGTTGGAGAATATCTTTGAACAATGTGGTGTGAGTAGTGACTCCCAGTATCCATGAAATTGATGTAGAGAACGTTCTCGGAAACGGTGGGAAAACACGTGAAAGAAATGACGTAATCAAACAACATTTTATGTATTGTAGTGTGAAGTAATGGAAATATACTACTCACTTCTGTTCACCATTTACGTCGTAATTTGACTTCTTTTCAACAGTAAAATTTTATGACATTATTTTGAAACCTTTCAGTTTTGCGTTTTGCTTTCAAAATGTATTTCTCGATCACCCCTTCACTGTTCTGTTAAAATGCTGGAAGTTTATTTTCCGTAAAGAGAAAAATGCTATTTATACACCAAGGACTGTATACGGGTTCTCATTAGAACCAATTAACGCCCGTCGTACATACATAACTTTATTTTTTACCTAATTTTAATTATTCATATTTACTTATTTACTAATTAACTAGTTGTAAACATAACTCGGTTCAACATTTTATGTTTCCATCCTATCCTTATCTCTGTAAGAGACCATGCAGCAACATTCAACTGTTTTTATATTTCCTCGTCACCACGATCCTCTCGATCCAGGTAAGTTTTGCGGTGAATATCGAGCTCCGTACATCGGCTACCGTATCGAATAATAAGCAATAACATATCAGTAAAAATAAACACATATTGGGAAATTGAAGAGAAAATGTGGAAACAGAGAAAATTAAGATATTTCACATTGTATTAAAGAGAATACTGAAAACAATTGACATGATGAGAAGAAATAAAAGAGGTCATCTTCGTCAACATATTATTTTTATTAAGATAGCCGGCAAAGCCGTCGAAAGCCGGCTATCTTAATAAAAATAATATGTTGACGAAGATAACCTCTTTTATGTCTTCTCATAAGAACGTAAACAACACCAAATCAGAATTCCCACAATTGACATGATTATTAGGGTCAGTGTAGTAATTATCGTCCCTGTGCCTAATAATGCCTGTTTCCAAGGCATTCGCTCGTATGGTGATTTATGTGAAACTGATGTATTTATGTGAAACTGAAGTTCTGATGTATAGCTGCGCTAAAACTGCATATGCCACAACCATAAGTTTCACATAAGAAACCATATATGGAGCGCTTGACCTTGGAAACACGAGTAGGTGACTTTAGGTACGGGAGCAATGATGATCGCAATGATACGGTTAGTAGTATTATAAGAAAGTAATATTTTAAAATGAAAATTTTCGAGTTTGCCTTGCAGCCTTTGTTCAAATCTGTTTAAAACAAATCAATAGTTTTAAAGACACATTATTTACATGTGTAATACTTAGTTCATTATTAGAGCTAATATTGTATGTGTACACTCTCAAAGATGCACAATGAAGAATACGTTTTTAATGAAGATTCAATTGTTGGTCGCAAAGTGGAGTTTTTACCAAATTTAAGAACCTTTGAGACGTTTCTACCTTACATATAACAAAAGATGTAAATGTGCCATTTCATTGCTACTTTGAAACGAAAAAAATATCAACTCAGTATTTACAAATCCATTCAATGCAGAGCAGAGCAGAATGGAGAATATGGAAACGAGACATTTTCACCGCAAGTGACACGGAGGATGTGACTTGTTTCGCAGTCGTGATTATATCTCGTGACGTAGTTTGCTTTAAGATGACGTAATGTAGTTGACGCGGTTCTTATCTTCAGCACTCGAGAACATCTGCGTGATCGAATAACTTCCGCATGACTTTCTTAACCGCACTCCAACTTCCACTATAAAATTTACACTACTGTCAGACTGAGTTGTGTATTTATTTATTTATTTATTTATTTATTTATTTATTTATTTATTTATTTATTTATTTATTTATTTATTTATTTATTTATTTATTTATTTATTTATGTATTTATTTATTTATTTTACGTCAAAAAAGTTAAAACTGCGTATGACATGCTACGGGGAGAAGTTAATTCTGTGCACATTTTCAAAATTCTGTGATCCCTACACTAAGTCATATACTACATGAATTTTGAATTAAAACAAAACAAAAAACTCTCATGTAATAAAATCTATTTTCAAGGATAAATAAGCAATAAATTTTGGGCTCTTATCCATGATCTCCTTCGTCAAGGAATAATACTTCCTGCCGCAACAACATGGAAACGATAATTTGAATAACAATATTTCTCAATGAATTCTAGAAGACGTGCACAGATAATGAAGTTACATTCAGGTGCAAGTTTCATTGAATTCAGGACTCGAGGGACTCAAAAGATCTTCCTCGCCCTTCTTTTGCCTTGCAAAACAAATGACCGAGTATATGAAATCTATCTCATCAAATTGCTCGCCTCTTCCATATCTAAATTCTCGTATGACTGATTTTACCTGAAATGTAAATTATCATCCATGTGCTCATTGCCATAGGTGAGTAATAATGCATCTATTCGCCTTTGGCACTTGAATAATTTCTTTTATGGCCTACATTTTTCTTCCTTCCACTACCTTTTTTTAAGTTACTAGAATGTTCATGAATGTTTTTAGATGACGAAATACAGATAATTTCCCAGAGCGTCGGTGCATTTAGTAGGTAATTCTTCCTCTTGAATTTTAAATTGGAAGGTTACGTGGACTAATATTCTGATATGATACTTGGCGTTTGAAATAATTTAATAAATATAATTTCTACTTTTCATTGCGTGCAAAAATCTCGGGAGGAATTTGTGCAGGATTTGGGAAGATTGTTTTTGTTAAAATATTTAATGTATGTAGTGTTATATTAGAATATTTCTTTGTTGTTATTGAGCAGTGTGCATACTACGTTTTGAAAAACATTTTGTGTGGTTTTGTTCAGCAGAATTGTTGCTGCTGTTAACCACTATTTCAGATTATTTATTGAATAATTTTCAACAACCTGTTAGGTTACTTTGTTATGAATTCGAGAAAGTAACAAACGACGTGCGGCGTGTTGTTGCATACCTAGAAAATTAGCACATCTACACTTTGATCTTTTTAACACAAAATTGAAGATATGCACCATTTGTAGGTGATTTTTAAATTAAAAATCTGAATAGTATTGTCTCAAAAACGAGCCTAATTTTAAGTTATTTAAAAGTTTAACTCGTGATGGTTACACTACACTCTTTTTTCGTGTTATTACTTTTTCAACGTGACAGCGAAAAAAAAATTACTGAAAATAACAAAAACTTGCGTTATTTGCAGCTAAAACGTCAAAGCGCGTAATTATCAAACACATTCATCAGCCTACCATACTTGGAAGTTACTGTTTCAAAGAGGTAAGTGGTTTCGGCATGAAGGTATGTGACGTGCATCGGTGTTGTGGTTGGTGATAACTTTGTATGCTCAACGATGACGCAATGTGGTTAGCTGTGGTCTTTATCTTCAGTCCTCGCAAACATCTGCATGTTCCCGAACATACACATGTTTCTAACCGCATTGTACTTCCGCTATCCACACATGGTCACTACCATCGGATACACAATTAGAAAATTTCATGTTAGTTCACAAATATTGTAACTACGACGGTTGGTCGCACCTACCTGGGCTCGTGTTGCCGGCTAGCTCAGGAGGCTAGTAGAGCCTAAAATTTAGATGGTGGACGGACGTTGCTACGTGACAGAGGTCAATTGAAAGAAAATTTAAAGAAAAAAATAAATTTAATGAGAAATTGAAAAATAGAAGAATTAGTAGAAATAATTTGTTATATCTGAGCTCAGTTTCAAACCCTTGCTTTTTATCATGCAGTCTTAAAACTAATACAATTAAATGTTATGATTATTGCTTGGAAGAAATAAAGGAAAAATTAAACAGTGATGCGCTGACAAAATTACAAGAAAAGGGCCAATGCGCGGCTAGCATCTTCTGAATATTGAATATAGTCCAGGTAAGCCTGAAGGGCGTGATAAATGTTCGTTTTGTTTGTCGGAGCTCGACAAATAACTAAAATCACCATGTGCGGCAGAGGAACTCGCTGGGGTGAACGGCCTCCAAAGAAGCCGGGCTCCTTTTCTTCTGGACAGCACGTCCCTTGAGTGACGGAGAAGGGTTTCTTCTCGTAGCCTGCTTCCCTTTCTGGAGAGCAAAACCAACAGCGACATCAGCTGTGACGGCTGTGGCAGCGGTGACGACGTTATCAGTGACGACAGTTTATAAGTCCGAACGTCAGAATAAAACACGATACTCGTCGGGAGAATTATCACCGACTTCACTAATTATCGTAGTCGCGTAACTTGCGACAATTGGCGCGGGCGTAAACGAGCAGAGATAAAAATGAATAACAAAATTGAACAAAGTTCCTTTTCATCTACCTAACACTCGGTGTGTTAATAACACCTCTGCGCTTTTATCGCGCTAATTCGCGCTACCCTAGCGCCCACACACTTCTGCCTCACACGGCTCTGTGCGGCCCTTCCGTCCGGCGACTTGAATGCTTCTCCCTACACGACTCTAGCGCCTCCGCGCTTCTGACCTGCACGACTCTAGCGCCTCCGCGCTTCTGACCTCTCCTCCGCCCTTCACGGCGCCCGCACACTTCTTCCCCCCCCCAATTTCTACGAATGTTCTAGAACTTTCTGCTGAATTTTTAGAAGGCGTGACGTTACTGGGCGAAAGTTACTACGCCGTACATGATTTTACACCAATCAGATTACGCGTTTCTCAAGTAATTTTGATGGAATTCTCCAGAGACAGCCGAAAGTGCTCTTTTTTGCACACTTCCTATAAACAAACTTGGGCGGTCTTCTGAAATCCCTCCGAGCGGCGTGGTCTATGGTCCCCTGGGGAGATCCCAAGGCGCGTGTGTCAAACATTGAGCCCCCTCGCTCGTCCGAGGCGACGCCAGTAAGTCGCGTTTGCAGCTGCGGAGAAGGAATTACACACACTGCGGAGAAGTTATTACAAAATAAATGTGTTTATTTCGAATCTGATATTTGGTTACGTCACAATATCAAATAACTCGAATAACTGAAATTTGAATGTAACCTTTTTTAACTATAACATACGTGTTTCATAGTACATTTCTGATGAGATTGAAAAACACTAATTACTTTCTCTTTTCCTCTTTCATTAAATTTAGTGTTCAAATACATAAACCAAGAATGCTTTATGAGTATTCAATTTACTTCATGTTGAAAAGAATCAGTTTCCATCATTGTGCTCCATTCATAAGCCCTCATCACGGATCAAACTTTCCCTGTCTTTATGTTACAACTGTGATACACAGGAATACAAACATTTTTGAAAATTATACTGTTTCTATTCAAGTTGAATTCTTCATATATCAATAAAAATTAATCTTACCAATCTTAACGTTTATTCTAAAAATATTTTTTGTTAAGAAATGTCAGTGCATAAAGCCAACAAATAAATAGAAATATTAACGACATGAGAATATACCTCAAGAACACAGAATGCTCGAAATGCAAGTCATGGTTCAAAGTAAGCAAGTATTGGTCAGAAAATAAGAGTACTATCTAAGCACGTTTCTGCGATTGCCCCTCCTTTTCTGCCAAATCCAGCTTCCACAAATATCTTAAGAATGACACCATTATCGTGTGAAAGTGACTCATTAAAACTATTTCCTCTTTCGTTTTGGCACGCTTACCTACCTTTAGAAGATGATTTACTGTTATTTCTTGTAGTTTTCCTCCACATCTCTCTGAATCAGTTAATACCAGGTAAAATTAGTGCACTCTGTTAAAATTTATGATATAAAATTGAATGATTTTTTATGAGAATTGAACAATTTTGTAAGCATTTGAGGTAAAATGAGATTTGAATTATGATTCAATTACACCTGGTTATTTGAGCTTTTCTTACAGTAATTTTTATTTCACCTTGAAATGTTTTGGATATAATTTGGTATCCTCTAATGTACTTTTATATTCAACTGATTAAAAATTGAGATTAATATTCTCTTTACGCATATTTATTCAGTGCGCCGGGAAACTCACTGCGCAGTGGAACCTAGCTGGTGAGAGCGATAGCAACAATAATTGTATTGGTAGCACGAGTTACAGATCGTAACAGAAGAAAAAGGTAATTTTTTGCCATAATCATCACATATGTTGGACGTGTTGTGCCCTTCACTTGTTTCCCAGTGATCTGGCAACTACCATCATAAATGCAATTTTTAATAAGAGACCCAGACTCGGTTCGCTGCGGAGAAACTTTCCTGGTGCAAAGTATGTTTCTATTTAATTTGTCGTGGTGTTACTTTATACATCACTAATCCGATTCACTAGAGAAGATGTATAAAATCAGATAAAATAAGAAACCATCATGATTTGTGAAACGTATCCGTCATATGGATTAAGAATAAAAACATTTTCTGAACATTAATTAAAAAAACAAAATGGACTATTAGAGATGCTAATCGGTCAATGAATACATGGGAGCAGGCGGAAAGGGAGTATCTGAGAGGGAAGTATTTTGATGTCAGCGAGGGCAATTAAATGTCGAAAAGTGAAAGGAATGTGCCAAGCAGCCGCAGTTTAACCAGCTCGACATCTCATTCACAAGTTATAGAAAGCGTGGATTTCCTGAAATTGAGTGATGTCTACAGGCGAGACGTAGATCGACTCCGGAAATATCAAACTGATGGGACTTTTTTAAGTTCTAGCACGCGTCAGTATGTCAGCATTTTCAAATTACAATTAATGTCGAAATTAATTTGATTTCTTCACATTAAAGTACACCAAGTGATTATAAAGATGTATAGGATAAGTGAAGTCAAATAATAAAATTCTAAAAAATCTGGAAGCAATAAGAAAAAGGAGGGGAAATGATGTTCGGCATGTTCTGAGGTTCGAAACCATTTTACAAAATGTACTTGAATAGAATGTCACAGGAAAATATCATGAAGAGAGACATAACCATCGTAAAGACCACAACCATAGAGATAAGAAAATCTCGGATTATTCACAAAGTTAAAATTTGCAGCAAAAAAACTAGAAATCTTGTTGTAGAAATGTAAATAAACCTTTAACTGGTGCTGTTAAGTCTCTTGACATTCTGTTCTGTAACTCCGAAAATATCCAAATTTTCACATGGTATTTCCGTGAACTTAATCGATATTAAAGCCATATTACATATGTTTTCCAAACATTTATTAGGGTCCAACATCAGAATTAATTAGACATGTCTAATACATCAAGGGATTTTGTGCTTCAGTCCAAAATCTTAATATGGAAAATAATATTTATACAAGTACAGGTAAGTACCTGTATGTATAACTAAACTCCAGTGTGAGCCTTTAGTTTTGAGTGTCTGAGTGAGAGAGAAATAGGGTGCCACTCAAAAGAGGCTGGAATCCAACAACTTCATTCGAAAACGCACTATTATTTCTATTTTTTATTTTAGTTCCTACTGATATACAACAAGTACAAGGCTAACATGATTATTGATAATTAATACTTAGTACAATTTTTTTTTAATCTTCTCACTTTTGACTAGTGTGTAATGCCTTTACGAAAAAAGTAGATCCAGTATATGATGGCGTTGAAGGTGACACTTCATTGCTCTGATATGTAGAAGAATGATTACTAAATGATTGGAGCGTAAAATTAATTTGTTTTTGGTACCTAAGAGTAGTTTATTTTTTTTGCTCGGTAATTTTAGAGACTTGAAGGTTGTCATATAATTTTGTTTGAAACGTACCATTTGCTATCTTCCTAATGATTTGCTCCGCAAGCACTGCAGAATTTCAAGGTTTTATGTTGTTGCTGTAAATCATATTTTTATGCCAACTGCCTAAACTAGATTTATAGTCAATTAAATTAGAATTTTATTTGTTGGCAATAATGCTGATCTTTTGAGTAATTAACAAGCTAAATTTTTTATTACCAGTTGCGCTTCATTTCCCTTTCTAACAATAAGTCTTCTCCTGTAAGGTTGAGATCGAGATGAATATCATGAAACATATCGCACATTTCTGCTTGTGGCAATTCTTGTCGGGAAAAGCGACAGGAGTAAATTTTGCTTCATTTATCTTTAGACGCCACTTGCTTTCGCCTAATACGCAAATAATTGATTTTTTTGGATGAAGCTGACACTTCTGTGACGCATTGTGAGGATCTTCATCCGATGAAATAATCATTGGGTCATCAACGTAGGTGGTAATCGGGCGGGGGAACGTTCGCATTGCTGACCAAATAAAGGATTGGATCACAGAAACTGCCCTGCAGCATATGTGATGAGTTTTGGTCGTATGCGATTTGCGTTGGAAAATAATACTTTATTTGTTGTTCTTGAGCATTTTGTGTGCTATTTTTTAGAAAATCATTTTGTGTGGTTTTGTTCAGAGGTATTTTGCTGGTGGAAGTCACTAGTCTCATATAATTTTTTTTAACATAAGAGATTATTTATAAGTTGCACCAACACAGAATACAAATTAAAGTTTGAGTGACAATATCATTTCCTCTTGTTCCTATTTTATATGTTCAAGGACACAAAAGAGCTTTTATTTACATTCAACTTTTTAATTGGGTTAGAAAAATAATACATTTTAAAAAGGTATGAAAATTACAAAATCCAATAAAACATCGATAATTGTCACAATATTTATTCATGTAATTCTAAAGATAAACTTAATTACATATTAATGTATACAATCCTTGTACATTTACGGCATTAAAAGAAAATCAAGCTTAAAAAATCTTCTGAGATTTGAATAGGGCTTTCCTTCTCAAAGTAATAAGTACCTTACTTCGTACCTAGGTGACATTGTGGACCAGTGCTTCCCCTGTTTGTAACTAAATAAAAAGGGTTAATTCATTAATGGATAATGTAGAGATCGACACATCTCTTCGGAACAGACTCTCAGATTAATTCTTAGTTATGGGAATGATGATGATGATAATAGTTTTAATTAACTTTATAATATCGTGATAATCCGCATTTAATGTACCGCAGTACCGACTGTGTACCGCATACGGACAAGTACGCGTGTCGACGCAAATACGAAAACTCTGAGTTGCATCAAACAGGCTAGTAACAAAATACAGAGCTTTTTAGGAAAAGTTGCTAACTCTGATGAACAGGGCTGATCAATGTTTTCCAAGAACGACGTATTTCGGTATTGCATCGTTGGGAAATACTCATTACACATACCGCACGGCGTCATTGAGGGATCGAGCATCTCCACAAGGAAATCTCCGGCGCAAAACCCGACTCGAGAGTGCAAAATCATTGTGGACGCCGTGACTCACTGTTCGAGGCAGAACGATGTCTTCACCTCACTGGCTATCAGACCAGTTGTGTCCAGCGAATCACTCCTCCTTCAGAGAACACTTCAAGAAGATGCCAAACGACTCGCAAACTGTTAGATATAGTTTAAAAAATAAGCAAAACATAGTTCGTTTAATAAACTAGTTGAGCTAAAACAGCACGTACTTTCTCGCTCAATCATACTTTCACGCAAAATTAAGCGAAAATTACTCAATTTTTAAAAAATTGTACATTAACATATTTTAAAATCTACCATTATGGAATAGATTTCATTAAGGGAAAAATCTCTTTCTTCATAATTGTAGTTGAAGGAAGACGCCGAAAAAATTTTGAATTTTTGCAATTTTCGAAAAATAAGGGTTTTTAACAAACATGCGAGTGCGCCATTCTCTTCAACGTCCTTCACCTTAACCAACAACAAAATTTTATCAAAAACTTCGGAGCAATTTTTTCGAAAATTTGGAAAATGTCCCAGGCGCTACATGTTAAGTATCCCAATTATCAATTGGGGAATATCAATTTTGGAGAAAATCGGCTGGACGGTTTAGCCCCTAGCGTTGTTCACAGAGGGACAGACACAGAAGTTTTGCCGTCAATCGATTTTTTGGTATCAAGGATCATGAATCATGATCAACAAAACATGAATTCTGGCCACATCACTTGTTACAGAACATTTTTACTTTCTCGTATACATACGTATAAACGGAGTAATAGACCTAGTATAGAGAAAGTTAGGTAATGCTGCAGAAAATCGATTTCGAGATTTCAACTGAAATACACGTTTTGGGGTCCCCTGATACCGAAAAAGTGTTTTTTTCCTGAAAACATCCGTCCGTCCTTTTGTTTGTCTGTCTGTCCGTCTATCGGTCCGTCCGTCTGTCTGTACATCTCTTCGTTCGTCCATCCGTGTGTGAACACTGCTAGCGCCTAAACCATACGTACGATCTTTTCCAAATTGAAGAAACCCCTGTCCATCTGGCTCTAGTTGAAGCTATGAGATTTTGAAAAACATTCTTTAATATTTGAGGGTACGTTTTATGAAGCCCCCCGGACATTTTCAAAATTTTCTCAAAAACAACTACAAATTTTTTCTTTAAATTTCTTGTAAGAATAGAGTAAAATAAACATAAAGATGGCATAGATCCGAGTTTCACGGTTAACTCCGAATTTTCGAAAATCGCAAAAGTTATAATTTTGTTCGGCGTCTTCCTACAAGAATAAAATTGAAGATACGGATTTTTCCTTCAAATCAAATTTGTTGCCCATAAATAGTTCTTTCATTAAGATCATGTAAATGTTTTGAAAATATTTAGTAGTACTCGTGCAAAAGAGCGATTTCTTTACATTATTAAATTAATGAGTGCATGTGCTTTAAATAATGTCAAATAAAGTTTCTAGGAAACTAAACAGTTTTCTGTAAAAATGAGCTCAAATTTTCGCATTTTCAGAAACGCACAAATTCCATGTTCTCAAAAATGGCTTCAAAATTTTTCTTCAAATTTTTCTCATGTATAGTGCTAATAGCACTGTTTAAGATGACGTAAAGGTCATTTTAGTATATTCTTTGGATTTTGCGAAAATTACACAATTTTTTTAAATATCTCTCACGCCGTTAATATGCACTTTTCCATCTATTTGTATACGGTATTATATTTGTGAGTGGAAGTGCTTCAAATCACTTCCAATGAAGTTTTTCGAAAACCCAATAGATTCCTGTGAAAAAGGGCTTCAAATTTCGCATTTATAGTAATGCTTAATCATCATTTTCTTAAAAACTGCTACAATTTTTTAAAATGAAAATGGCCATTTTGAAAGGGTTTTTACTTTTCTTTAATATTCGTAAAATAATATTTCGGTTCCACGATAAGGAAACTGAAAAGTTGAAAAAATGGACTTATGGCGACAATAGATAGCAGCAAGCAAGAAGATGGGGCAAGGGCGTATAGCCAATCTACGCAAAGTAAATTAGAAAACTTTGCTACGAGAAAGTCTGTGTCATTCTTATCATCTCTAGTTTTCCAAATTTAGTAACTGAATTTATCCACTTTTTCATTACCAGGGTCCTAAAATAAGAGATTTTTTGCCGAAAATTCGCCGTTTATTTGCGCAACATTACATATCTCTCTATTGCGTAAGGTAACGAAAAAGTAAAAATCCTGACGGTTGTTCTTGAACTTATTACTATGATTTGTAAGAAATAAAAGTGGACTACCGTCACCTTCTGCGTTTTCTCCGTCCGTTTGCAAGAGACATTTTAGAAATTCCCATGTGCCACTTTGACATGTAATTATCATTAGTCTTATTCGAAATTAATTTCGAATAATAATATTTTATTAAATCAACTTTCTTTCATATATGCCACCATTGTTGGCCGAAGTATTGCATTAGTTGCTTGGATTCAACCACGTTTCTTCCGTATAAAGAATATTTAAGAATTTGCCATGAACTGGCAAAAAGCCATTATTTGGTGATAGAAATACAAATAAGGTGCTGCTGTGCCGTAATATTTTACAAATACGTCCTGCAACTGCGGTCAAATTTTGTTTGACGCGATAATCGACAACAGATGTGTTTTCCAAATCACACCTAGTCAATCATGTGGACACTTTTTTATTTGAACTGCAACGCAATGTCGTACAAGTTATATACGCCACCATTGTGGCCGTAATATTACATTAGTTGCTTGGATTCAACCACGTTTCTTCCGTATTAAGAATATTTAAGAATTTGCCATGAACTGGCAAAAAGCCATTATTTGGTGATAGAAATACAAATAAGGTGCTACTGTTCCGTAATATTTTACAAATACGTCCTGCAACTGCGGTCAAATTTTGTTTGACGCGATAATCGACAACAGATGTGTTTTCCAAATCACACCTAGTCAATCATGTGGACACTTTTTTATTTGAACTGCAACGCAATGTCGTACAAGTTATATACGCCACCATTGTGGCCGTAATATTACATTAGTTGCTTGGATTCAACCACGTTTCTTCCGTATAAAGAATATTTAAGAATTTGCCATGAACTAGCAAAAAGCCATTATTTGGTGATAGAAATACAAATAAGGTGCTACTGTACCGTAATATTTTACAAATACGTCCTGCAACTGCGGTCAAATTTTGTTTGACGCGATAATCGATGTCGTGGCCGGCCGCACATGATTGAATGTGCCGCCACAGGAGCACGTCAGGGGGGCGTTACCGCCCCTGGCGGCAGCGGCCAGCAGCAAGCGCGGGCCAGCGGTGCGCGGCTGAGTGCGGCCGCCACGCCTGAGCGAGCGGGGCGAGATTCATCCCCGCCCCTTTTACACAGCCAGTCGGCGGGCCTGCGGCCCGGGGGGGCTATAAAACCTCGACGCGGAGCTGAGGCAGCAGTCAGTGAGTGAGCGAGCGAGCAGCGGTGAAAGTGCGTCGAGACAGTGTTTAAGTGGTGGTTACGGTGAAGTGCAATAGACTACGACAACAGCGCTACGACAACGGACTCTTCTTTCTGGTTACTTGGTGGACTCGGCATACATTGGTACATCTTCTGGACTTACGACAACACGGCTTCGTCTCTGTACCAATTCTTCAGGATATCCGGCACTATAGCTTTGTACTTGGTTTTTGGCAATAAATTGTTTATTGAACCTTTGTGTTTGGAACTTGGACACTTCAAATTGGCGACGAGGAGAAAACAACGACATGGAGTCCGAACAAATAACAACTTTAATTACGCTGATGCAGCAACAGATGCAGCAACAGCAACAACAAATGCAGCAGCAGCGGCAGCTGGCGGAAGCACAGATACAACAACAGCAGAAGCAGCTCGAGTTGCAACAACAGCAGATGCAGCAGCAACAGCAACAACAGATGCAACAACAGCAGAAGCAGCTCGAGCTACAACAACAGCAGATGCAGCAGCAGCAACAACAGGCTGATAGGCAGATGGCGGCATTGTTGGAGGCGGTCAGTGCCCGCTCTCCTCCACAGTTCCCTGGTTTCCGGCCGGACGCAGAGGAATGGGCCGAGTACATACACAGGTTGGAGCAGCACCTACTGTGTTACAAGGTAGGAGACGCAAAAATGAAAAAGGCGTTCTTTTTGAGCTGCGTAGGTAACAAGGTGACCAACCTAGTGAAAAAACTGTTCCCAGAGAGAGAAATATCGAGTGTCAAATGGGCAGAAATGCTAGAGAAGCTCAACAATTACTTCAACAAAGTGCCTCATGTGGTAGCAGCTAGGTTCAAATTTTTTCAGTGCAGAAAAAGTGAGGGGCAAACACACAGTGAGTGGATTACAGAGCTAGCCGGGCTGGCGCGGCATTGTCAGTTCAAGTGCCCGCCATCAGATAAGGAAGTGTCATACGCGGAGACTTTAATAAGGGACATGGTAGTGCTACACACACCGGAAGAGAAAATTAGGTTTCAAGCCTTACAAAGTGATAACCCTTCATTAGAGGAAATACACAACCTATGTAAGACGTACGAAATGACTTGTGAGACAGCTCGCCAGATCGCAGCAGAATCGCACTTGCACCACATCAGAAACAGTGGGTCGGTACGCAGCGGAAAGACGGCAAAAGAATACGAGACCGACAGTGACTCCAGTGAGTATAGTGACAGTGCCGGGAAAGGTTACTGCAACAAAGGCGGCAACCACTGTGAGTGGAGGCGTAACCCCCGACCCAGCGGCAAACCAGTGTTCAAGAGAACCAGTGGCAGTGGAAGTGACAGTGACAGTGTGCAAAGAAAGAAGTCGTGTAAAAACTGTGAGAGGTTACATGCAAGAGAACAATGTAGGTTCAGAAACGCGCAGTGCTTTTGGTGCAAGAAAGTGGGCCACATTAGGGAAGTATGCGGAAAAAAGAGGCACGCGGAGCGGTACAAGAAACAAGAACAAAACATGGAAATCGATATGATCAGTCAAGTGCTCGATACCAGCAAGCAAGATAAACTAATGGTCAAAATTGAGTTGGGAAAAGTGCCGGTGAATTTCCTGCTAGATACAGGGGCCGCGGTAACACTCATCAATTTAGAAACCTACCGGCGGTTAGGGGCACCCAGGTGTCAGAGGGTGCAGAAAGGCTTGTACGCTTTCGGCAGGACCCCAATTAAGGTGTTGGGGAAAGTGTCGCTAAGGGCAGCTTACAAGAAGAAGCAGGCTGATATTGAAGTGATCGTGGTGGACCGCTACGACGTGACGAACATTTTGGGCCTCGACTCCTTTGATAAACTCGGGTTTGGAGTAATTGACTCAGTGAACCAGGTCGCGAAGAACGAAGAAACACAGGTCGTCGGGAAGCTAGAACAAGAGTTTCCAGAAGTGTTCTCTCCCGGGCTCGGGGAATGTAAACACTTCCGAGCAAGCATCCAGTTGAAGGAGGGGCACAAGCCACGCTTTTTCAAAGCAAGACCAGTCCCGTGGGCCCTCAGGGAAAAAGTAGCCGAAGAGCTGAGACGGCTGCAGGCGGACGGTGTTATCACTCCAGTATCAACAAGCCAGTGGGCCACGCCGTTGGTCGTGGTAAAGAAAGCCAATGGTTCGATTAGATTGTGCGGTGATTTCAAGAGTACTGTGAACCAACAGGTAGAAGTAGAGCAATATCCAATCCCGAAGCCGGAAGATCTGTTCTATAAATTGTCTGGTGGACGACAATTCTCAAAAATTGACTTACGGGACGCATACCTACAGCTGCCACTCGACCAGGAAGCCAAGGAAGTTTTGGTGATTAACACCCCGTTAGGACTCTTCAGATATAACAGGCTGCCATTCGGCGTGAATTCCGCAGCCGCACTGTTCCAGCGCTGTCTAGAACAGTTGACAGCGGAGCTGAGGGGCTGTTGTAACTACCTGGACGATATCATAGTCACGGGGAGCACGGAAAAGGAACACGAGGAAAACTTGAAGAGTTTATTTAAGGTGCTCCAAGACAATGGTTTGAGGGTGAACAAGGCCAAGTGTGAATTCTTTAAGGACCAGGTAGTGTTCTTGGGGCACGTGCTGGTTAGCACCGGCATTTCACCCACTAGCCAGCACGTAGAAGCCATCCTACGACTGCCACCGCCAGCAGACGTGAAGCAGCTGCAAGCATTATTGGGAAAAGTGAACTATTATAACAAGTTCATTAGGAATTTTTCTACTATCGCAGCTCCACTAAACAAGCTGAGGAAGAAAGGAGTGAAATTCGTATGGTCCCAAGACTGCGAAAGAGCTCTGAGCCGGTTGAAGGAAGAACTAGTCAAAACAGTTAAGTTAAATCATTTTGTGCCGGGTAGGCTCACCACGGTAGCAGCGGACGCCTCTGAGTATGGTCTTGGGGCGGTGTTATCGCAGAAGGACAGCAATGGGGTGGAGAGGCCTATTGCGTTTGCGTCAAAATCCCTCAACAAACATCAAAGAAATTATTCGCAAATTGAAAAGGAGGCGTTAGGAATAATCTTCGCGGTGAGAAAGTTCAACGATTATTTATATGGCAGTAAATTCCATATAATTACTGACCACAAGCCGTTAGTGCAACTATTTCACCCTGGAAAACGGATCCCGGAGAACACAGCGAAGAAACTGCAAAGGTGGGCGCTATTCTTGTCAGACTACAATTACCAGATCCACTTCAGGAGCACAACGCAGCACGCCAATGCGGACGCTTTATCCAGGTTGCCAGGAGGTCCGGACCTGGAGTTCGACAAGCTGGAGGAAGAGTGCCTCCAGATTGATACGGAAGAGTGCCTGGTATTGTCGGAGTTCCCATTGGGAGCCAGAAGAATCGCGCAGGAGACGGATAAAGATCCAGAGCTGCGGGCAGTGAGGAATTATGTTAGGGAAGGCTGGCCACTTAGGTGCTTGAGGAGCAATGCATCCTGGTATAACAAGAAAGACAGGTTGACTTGCAAGGCAGGAGTGTTGCTCTTAGCCGGAGAGGAATTTACGAGCGTCGTCATCCCGAAGGTACTAAGGAAGACCGTATTGGACCTCCTCCATGAGGGACACTGGGGGGTGGTCCGCACGAAGCAGCTGGCGCGTCGTCACTGCTTCTGGGAGGGGATGAACTCCGACATCGTACAGTTGCTCAAGAGATGTGAGGCCTGCCAGTTAAATCAGAGCGCACCGAGGAAGGATTTGGTTCCCTGGCCTGAGCCTAGTGAGCCGTGGGAACGGGTACACGTAGACTTCGCGGGCCCATTTTGGGACAAGATGTGGTTGGTCGTAGTAGACGCCAAGTCTAATTACCCATATGTAGTGGAAATGGCTAACACCACGTCGACTCAGACCATCAACGCGCTAGAAAGAATTTTTGTGACCGAGGGGCTACCGGTCACGTTGGTGGCAGACAACGGAACCCAATTCACATCCCAAGAGTTTGCGAATTTCTGCGCAAGCAATGGGATCCAGCATGTCTGTGCACCGCCGTTTCACCCGCAATCGAACGGGGAAGCGGAGAGGTTCGTGAGAACGTTCAAGACAGCCATGTCGAAAGCGCGCGCAGCAGGTACGCACAGGTCCAGAGCGCTGCTACGGGTCTTGGTCACCTTCCGCACCTTGCCAGGCGCGGACGGCAGGAGCCCTGCCGAGGTACTTCACGGGAGACAACCGAGAACGTTGTTGTCACTGCTAAGCCCGGTGGATCCTTACAGGTCGGTGGGAACGCAACCAAGATTCCAGGTGGGTGATATGGTATATTGTACCTCTTTTAAAAAATGCCCAGCTTGGCTTCCGGGCATAGTAACGGCAGCAAAAGGGAACAGGACATACCTAGTCCGCACAGAGGGTAGGGTAGTGACACGCCACCAGGGGCAGTTGAGACCCAGGGTGAACCCCAGCAGGGTGGATTCACTCCCCAAGGTATCACAACAGGAGTTCTATAAAAAAGTGATGAGGGAAACCATTTACATCTCGCAGGAGACAGCCGCAGCAGGGACCAGCGGCCAGGACACAGCAGAACCCCCACCAGAGGAGGTCAGCGAGCCAGGAGGAGAAGGAGCAGTGGAGACACCCAGGGCGCAGTTGCGCCCCCGGAGGAGCACCAGGAGGGTGCGTTTTGCGCCGTATACGACGCAATTGGGCGCGGAGGGTGTCGTGGCCGGCCGCACATGATTGAATGTGCCGCCACAGGAGCACGTCAGGGGGGCGTTACCGCCCCTGGCGGCAGCGGCCAGCAGCAAGCGCGGGCCAGCGGTGCGCGGCTGAGTGCGGCCGCCACGCCTGAGCGAGCGGGGCGAGATTCATCCCCGCCCCTTTTACACAGCCAGTCGGCGGGCCTGCGGCCCGGGGGGGCTATAAAACCTCGACGCGGAGCTGAGGCAGCAGTCAGTGAGTGAGCGAGCGAGCAGCGGTGAAAGTGCGTCGAGACAGTGTTAAGTGGTGGTTACGGTGAAGTGCGGTAGACTACGACAACAGCGCTACGACAACGGACTCTTCTTTCTGGTTACTTGGTGGACTCGGCATACATTGGTACATCTTCTGGACTTACGACAACACGGCTTCGTCTCTGTACCAATTCTTCAGGATATCCGGCACTATAGCTTTGTACTTGGTTTTTGGCAATAAATTGTTTATTGAACCTTTGTGTTTGGAACTTGGACACTTCAATCGACAACAGATGTGTTTTCCAAATCACACCTAGTCAATCATGTGGACACTTTTTTATTTGAACTGCAACGCAATGTCGTACAAGTTATATACGCCACCATTGTGGCCGTAATATTACATTAGTTGCTTGGATTCAACCACGTTTCTTCCGTATAAAGAATATTTAAGAATTTGCCATGAACTAGCAAAAAGCCATTATTTGGTGATAGAAATACAAATAAGGTGCTGCTGTGCCGTAATATTTTACAAATACGTCCTGCAACTGCGGTCAAATTTTGTTTGACGCGATAATCGACAACAGATGTGTTTTCCAAATCACACCTAGTCAATCATGTGGACACTTTTTTATTTGAACTGCAACGCAATGTCGTACAAGTTATATACGCCACCATTGTGGCCGTAATATTACATTAGTTGCTTGGATTCAACCACGTTTCTTCCGTATAAAGAATATTTAAGAATTTGCCATGAACTAGCAAAAAGCCATTATTTGGTGATAGAAATACAAATAAGGTGCTACTGTACCGTAATATTTTACAAATACGTCCTGCAACTGCGGTCAAATTTTGTTTGACGCGATAATCGACAACAGATGTGTTTTCCAAATCACACCTAGTCAATCATGTGGACACTTTTTTATTTGAACTGCAACGCAATGTCGTACAAGTTCGAATGATCAAAAATTGAAATTAACAAAGGATGTATTTATTCAATACAACTCATATACTCACGAATATAAACGATTCACTTGCTCATTATATTGAAGTCTTCTTGGGTTTGAAAACGTATGGTAATTAATGTGATACAAAGGCAACATAATGTTAGACTTCCTATCGTAACTTTAATCTTGCAAATCAATAAATTATTCTTTATTCTCCTGTTGTTCTACCCATGTTTACGACATCCTGTTTCGAGTTTGCGTCGTCATGCCTTGATTTTTATGATAGATGCATACATTAAGAGACAATACACATTATCCCAAAAAATATCTATGTAAACAACGTATTTTTGTAGTTTTCAGACAGCCGACAATTAGGTAACTATGTAATAAAACGATGCAAATCTTTAAAGTATACAACCTTCTGTGACATGGTCCTCATATTTAGGTACCTACAGTAAGTCTACGTATAATCTGTTGGCGGTCGACATCGTGATCAACACCTTTCGGAAGAAATAAATAAACGATAATTTAAACGTCTTAGAATAATAATAGTAAATTCATTATTATTATAATATTAAGTATAAAGTTATTAAATCTACTTTTACAATGGATTTATGGTACAAATAAATTTAGAGTTAGGTAACACAAGATATTTTAAAAACGTAGCCACTTGAACTTACAGAATGTACTAGAATAATATTACACAAGTATCTTAACGTAAGTGCAGTTATATTTAAGAATTATTACAAAACTATTAAGAGTTTATAAACGTCCTCACAATATTCAAGCACTCAAGACTTTTTCAAATCATAATTTTCTTTAATTAGAATATCGGCTATTTCGGACTATGTTGCACGTTATTCCCCGACGCCCAGTCATAATTTTCCCAGAGAGATTAAAATGGCCCAAGTGCGATTCGCTATGAGTAACAGGCTTTTCGGTTGTATACATTGTTCAAACAAGGTTGTTTACTTTGAATTATGAACTATGATAGGTGATAGGATGATGATGAGGGGTGAAGGGACACAAATACGTCTATGCCTACTTCAGTTCCCCCATGAATAATAAAAGTAGCCAATATTATATTATCCGAAATTGATGAAATCCCCAAAAAATTTATGACATACTTAACTAGTGTATTAATTTTTTCAATTTTTCAGTCAATGTTTAACGCTAGATACTTTTTGCATTTGTAAATAAGAGAGTCAACTTTCTCGTTTAAGTTACTTACGTTTCTTTCGTTTCCTATTTTCGTTTAAGTACTCTTTTCAAATAAAAACTAGAGGTGCCACAGAATGGCACAAACTTTCTCGTAGTAAAGTTTCCTAATTTCCTTCTTCTGGATTGATACTTCTACTCTTCTTCTGGATTGGTACAATCTTAACCCTCCTTCTTGCCTGCTGCCATCTATCGCCGCCCAATTTTTTTTTTTTTTTTTGAAAGTTTCTCAAGTTTTCGGTTTTTAAATATTAAAATACAAATATTAATTTAAGAGTATTAAAGAAGTTAATATACGTCCTATACAGCAATTTTCATTGAAAAATTTGAAGCCGTTTTTAGGAAAATGGCGTTAAGCGTTACTGTAAATGGGAAATTTGAAGCTCTTTTCCACAGGAATCTATTGAGCTTTCGAAAAACTATTTGAAATCATTTTTGATGACCTTCAACTCACAAATTCAATATTGTATACAAATTTATAGAAATTAGCATATTAATAGCGTGAGAGATATTGAAATAAAAAATTACATTTGTGTAATTTTTGAAAAAACAAAAGAATACACCAAAATGAACTTTACGTCATATTAAACAGTGCCATTACCATGCCTTTCAAAAGTTTGAAGAAAAAATTTGGTGTCATTTTTGAGAAAATTGCGTTTGAGCGTTTCTGAAAATGCGGACTTTTGAGCTCATTTTTACAGAAAATGGTTGAGTTTTCGAGAACCTTTATTTGACATTATTTAAAACATATTTACTTGAAAATACAATAACGTACAGAAACGCCTCTGATGTAAATATTACCGACGTGAGAGACAAGTCAAAAAAATTCCATACTTCAATTTTTTGACAAAAGAAAAGAATAGAGCAATATGGCGCTCATGTCATGATATACGGTTTGTTTGGAACTAACACTACCTAAAATTTTAAGAAAAAATTTAGAGCCGTTTTTGAGAAAATCTTGTTTTTGTAACTTTTTAAAATTGCAAATATTGCATGCACTATTGCACGAAAACTACTAAAATTTCCGAAACAATGTACATGAACTTATTGAAAGATCTCTTGATGCACAACAAATTTCATTTGAAAGAAAAATCTGTATTCTATTTTGTTGTTGTAGGAAGACGCCGAAAAAAATTTAAACTTTTGCAATTTTTGAAAATTCAGAGTTAACGGTGAAAATCGGATCTATGCCGCCTTTATAAATGTATTTTACTCTATTCTTTCATGAAATTTAAAGACAAAATTAGGAGCCGTTTTTTGAGAAAATTTTGAAAATGTCTGAGGGACTTCATGTAAACTACCCTCAAATTTTAAAAAATGTTTCTCAAAATTTCAAAGCTTCAAGTAGAGCCAGATCTACTGGGGATTCATCAATTTGGAAAAGATCGTACGTGTGGTTTAGACGTTAGTAGTGTTCACAGATGGACGGACAGACAGACGGAAGGACAGAGGGACAGACAGACAGACGGACGGACAGGCGTATTGCTTCCAATTGGGTTTTCGGGATCAAGGACCCACAGAACTGGGATTCTGGCTACACCATGTGTTAGAGGATTTTTTCTCTTAATTTAGCAACTGCTTTATGCACTTTTCGCCACCGGAGCACGGGGCAATGTATTTTTTTCTGCCTTCAATCCGTCATTTTTTGCGCAGCATTACATAACTTTCTCTATACTACGTAATTACTTCGTATATACATAGTCGTTCGTATATACACGGATGCGAGAAAGTGAAAATGAATAATTATATATATATATATATATATATATATATATATATATATATATTGAGACGAACCGGTAAACCCGGCTTGTTCGCAGTAAATTTATTTGCAAGGGACAGGTGTTCTTTTTCGTGAATGGGCTAGGGGTTATTAATCAGACACCATTGTTCCGTGAACAAAATAAACATAAATTATTTATTATTCTAAACAAATCACTATTGATTACAAATATCTGTGATTGTCTTTATCCTTTTCTTTACCTCACCCAGAATCACTGTTAGTTCTTTCGATCTTACATCGATCGAGGAAATATTTACCGTTTAATACTCCCCCCTCGAGCGTCGGCGGCTTCGGGGACTCTCGGGTTGTCTCGTACTCCTTCGCTGTGCTGCCTATGCCCGCTCCACTGGGGGCCAGCCGATGCGATGCGCTGCGTTTCCGAAGCACTTTCTCCAGCGTAATCTTCCCACGGTGCCTTTGCGCCTCCCCGCTGAACTCCTTTCCAGTTCACCCAGATCTACTCGATGTCACCTTCCGCGAGCTGACAAACGCCACTAATTATTCAAGGTACAGTTTACTAGCACGTGTCTCCCCATTTCACCAGGCTACTAGTCTCGTGGCGTACTCCTCTGCACACAAGTTCTCTCGATCAGTACTACCCCGGATAATAGCTGTTACTCTGGCACTACGGCCGAGCCACTAATGATGGTTATATCTAGCACAACTCGTCCGTCAATCACTTTTGGCAGCGCTCATTCGTTCGCGACACTATTCTACCTTGTTCGAACGCGCAGCAGCCCCAAGTACTTCCTTCCTTACATAAATATATATATATATATATATATATATATATATATATATATATATATATATATATATATATATATATTTATATATATAACGCCTAAAATTTTCCACCATTTCACAAATGCCGCCCATGTGCGGTGCACCGCATGCCCTAGAGTTGGCGCGGCCTTGATTCTATGACCTCATGGACTTTGGCATAACTAATTAGCAACAACACCACGCAACAACATCAACATACCACGAATTAAACCCAGATCGCACCATAGTAATCATTTCAACTCACCAAATCCACCCCTCTCATGCTTCCGCATCCCACGTGAACAAATAAATGAGGATGTAAATAAAGGATATTAAATAAAAAAGGATATAAAAATATATAAACTATATAAACTATTAAACACGCTTATAGAAATACGACAAGCTACCTCTGTACTAAATACCACAATAATGTCATTGCTGCATATCCTTCAATATAAATATCAACAAACAACAGAAAAATACAAACTCAACTCACCATATAGTATTATCAACCTCATAGCTATCAAAAATAAAATTAGAATACTCTGGCATTCTTTAAATAACACTGAACATAGAAGAAAACTAAATCTACTCTAGCATTACCAAAAAGCTCTAAATAATCACACTCAACAATAAAATAGTATAATTAGAGCCCGGAAGTTCAGGCATTTATTTTACCTAAAATAGTTCTGGCTAAAGTTGAAGAGGCATGACACATTAAAAATTAAGATAGGAAACATTACAAAATCACCATTTAAAAGTAATTAATGTAAACAAATTAATAACTAAAATGATAAAAAAATTTATTCTAACTCTAAGATTTACATTAGCACTTAGGTCGAAGGAAACTAACTTTTCTTTGTACTCTTGATTGCACATGATCTTCCGTTATGACGGCTACAAAATTTATTTTACTCGCGACGCTGTCTATACAAAATGCTATTGTGGACTCTCTTTTTAATCTTGAATTGGTATCAATGAAAACGGAATCGTACAACTCGTTCTGCGCACTTGGGCAATCGCCAGAAGGAAAGAGAGAACAAGAATTAACTGGGAATGGTATATTATTTACAGACTCTGTTCTCAAAAAGGATCCAAGGCTACACACAAACAGAGAATGAGATTTCTCGTGAGAGAATAAGTCTGTAAGCATCAATGAAAAGCATAAAATATCTTTATTAGTATCATCTTTCTTTCCCTTTTAGATTTTTAACACAATCTGGTACTGGAACCTCCGCGTCCACAGGACAATGCACGACCGTGCCTTCATTTGTCCAGGCTTGCAGTGTTGCCACGTTTGCAGCTAGAGATTGGTGCCAGGAGGGGGGAAAAGAAAATAATGATGAAAAAGGCACAAATAGGGCAGAAAAAGTCTCAAATAAGGCAAAATGCGGAAAAATAGGCATCAGAAGCAAAAATAGACGAAAAAGACAAAATGAAAATCTACTAAAACAACTCCAGGGTTCTATAATTTCATATCACTCTCAACTTACTTACTATTTAACTCGCTTACCAGACTACTTTTCTATTTCCTCACATGAAGCTTGGGCAAATATTAAAGTATTAGATCTCTTTTTTATATAAAGTAGAATTTCTTCAGATTTGGTTATCTTCACAGATTTATTATCAGTCATATCTTCGATTCAAAATAAACTATCAACAAATCCTTTTATTCAAGAAATCCAAGAACGTCTTCTATCCTTCTCCCAAAATAATTGTAATGTCACACTTTCATGGATCCCTTCCCACCGAGCAATAACGGGAAATGAAGATGCTGACTATTCAACAGAAAAGGCTTCTAAGTTTCCTTTACCCAATAACTTCGTCCCTGGTTCTCTTGAAGACTTTAAAAAATTTTCTATTATCAGCATTACAACTAAATAAATGGAAATAAAAATATTCAAAATTACGTCAAGTAAGTAATTTAGTACCTTCTCTTCAGATCTTTCAGGTCCTTTTCTTTTCTTCCTCGAGTTCAAAAGAGAGCAACAAGTTATTTTATCAAGACTCCGAATTGGCCATTTTAATTTGAATCACAGTGATTTATTTAAAAAGGCAAATCCAGATTCACGTCCAAATTATGGTGAAATTATTTCTACATCGCCTTTATTAGTCGAATGTCCTTTCGCAAGTGATCTCAGGAAAAACTTAAAATTTGATACTGATATCCATCCTTTATTAAATTCTACTTTGCATTATGACAAATTTTCAAAATTTCTATGTGTTACAAAATTAGAAAAATATATGTAGTACTTCTTTTCTTGTTTAAAAAAATTCACATGCTTGTAATATAAAATGTATCTATTTGTGAAGATTATAAATTGTTAAAAGGCAATGTCATGAAATATTGTTATGTAAAAAATATGTAAATTTTCATGTAATGTAAAAGTGAAAAAAGAGTTTTTGATCGTTTGCGACCATGTAGTTGCACAGCGATCTCAAATAAATTAAACAATAGAATTAAAACAACTCAAGAAGTACAATTAAGTGATTCCTATTGCTAAAAGTCATAAAATAGTAACAATAATAAAACGGCATTTTGCCACACATCCAGGCTCTAATTATGATATAATGACAGGCGGAAAGATGTAATCTATTTTGCCTACATGCCACCCCTAAACACAAGGACAAGTAAAATATTTCCTACACTTGACAATGCTTTAAAACTGGCAACAAACGTTTTGGAATCACTCCAAAAGTAATTCCCCATAGCCAACACCCAAGAACATACTACGAGTAATCAATGAAATCCTGTAAAATGGACCGCAGTTACTGAATTACCCTAAGAAATATGATTAAAAGATTATGTAAAAAAGACCCTAGGCATTGTAGACAATATTATTCGTAAAAATGTTCTATCAATAAAAATTGTTGAGAAATTTATTTATTACTGTGCGCAATATTGACAGATTTTAAGTTAAATAAATATGTTTGCATTTTTGTGATGGCAAGGAATGGCGTCAAATTTCATTGCAATTGAGATAATAGGCAGCGAATGGACCAATAAGGTAAGATACATCAATAATTTTATCCATTTATTATTATCTTTAAACTTAAAACGCTAAGTTTTCGTTTTTTAAATATTTTTAAATAAATAATGATGGAGTTTACATTGTACCATTTACATAATAACTGTTCTGTTTAGTTGGTCTTGCTCATTTTGTTTGATCTTGTACGTCGGGTATAGAGAACAGGCGGTAAAAAACTCACGAACATGTTGAGAAAAGTAATACGAATATTCTAAGCAATGACGGCTTTGTCGACAGTCAATTACGTTACATAATATGCGCAAAATTTATAACACACGTTCAGGAATATCTACGTTCATATCACCTCCACAAAAATGTATCTTCTGGATTTACTTCGAACTATCGAAAAACACGTTGAAAACATTTTTATATTTTGATATTTGGGCTCTGGAAAGGTTTCGGTTGTTGCAGGCACAGCTATAACCTTTCATAAGTAACTGACTGTACAAGGAAAACGTGAGAGATAGATAAAGGAATGTATTCACTGTCACTTCATCGACGACCCTTCTTCGTTCCCTTACTCTGCGAAACCCTACGATCCACTGTTGTCCCGTAAGGACGACGTTGCATAAAGAAAGTCGAACATTTAAAACAACAAAATTTCATTGCAAACGTCATGGTATTCTATAGATGGGAGAGGAAAATTATTACTATTGAATGTGGGAATTAATTAAATTATAGTATTAACTGTACATTTTATTTCTATCATTTATTTGATGGCACATATAAACGGACTAACGATTAATAGTCTTATAACGTATCATTTGTTTACGACCATTTCTATTTGGAAAATCATTATGTGACAAACACATTTTCAGTGAATCCCTTCACACTGTAGAATTCGCGGAAACGAAACAACTGATAAATTAACAAAAGGGAATGCATAACCTTTTTCACACAAGTGCTAATGACACGTCTACCGTACAATGTCTGTAAAGCTCTTTGCTCACATAAATGCATTCTGTTCGCATCAATCACGCGAAATCTATTGATTTCTTCCGCATTCTGAACAGGGATCCCAACTTGACTGCATATTTGCATTGGAAAACTTCTTGTATATTAGAAATTACCTCCACAGTAACTGCGTGTCACTGTACGAACCCAGTAACACAACCTGATTGAAACTTATCACAGCAGCTCATATGCAGCAACATATTTCAACATTTTCAACATTACACACTGGGATTCTGAAATCTCCTTGTTTTAAGTAGCACCAGAGAAAAAAATCGAAGAGTGTTAAATCAGGGAATCTAGCAGGCTACATAACGGAGACCCCGCGCCTAATCCAACAAATTGCACCATATTCGTGTTGCGGTCTTTATTTTCTCCAAAATCACTAGCCTACTTTTAGCGATCACGATGAAGTCACTAATTCAGTTAATAAATTAGTGGTGCTACAAAAGCACCATTTTCTAGCATTATTTATATCGTTTGCAATTTTCAAAAATTCAGACTTCAACGAAAATGAGATCTGCGCCATTGCTTTAAGCGTCCCTTGATCTGTCATGAGAAAAAATTTCAAGACATTTTGATGGAAAAAATATAAATTGCATTAACTCCAAGCTGAAATTAGGCAAAACTATTTTTTTTTTAACATTGTAGTACCTTTTGACCTACATTTTACCTACACGGCCTTTTTGTAAGGATTCACTGTTCAGAACAGATTTTATTTCGGAAAAATATTTCTACCATCAATATTGCACTTTCGAATGTTAATATTTTGCAATTAATAAAAATATAAAAATTTCTTCGAAAATGGGACCGGATCACTTTTTTCTGCTCTATCGGAGCAAAGTCTTTAAAGAAAAAAATTGAAGTTGTTTTTGAGAAAATAATTCTTTGAAAATTGACCTATTTTACAAAAATGTATGCGGAAACGTCTATTATTTTCGAAAAATTGTTCCTGACAAAATCTCAAAATTTATCTTTGAACAACAAATATCATTAACTCTTTAATGACTCTTGTACACAAATGATACACATTTGATCAAATCTTACTTGATATGTAATTTGATAGCCACTTTAATATTCGTGCAACACAGGAAAAGATGATAAATAAACATTAAACTGTAACTTAATTCGTGCCAAACACTGTCAATAGAGTTTAAGTCTGGATATTGGAATGGCGTATCCAGTACCTTGATTCAATTGTAGAAAAGTCAGTCCCTCACAACGTGGGCATTATGTTTAGGGTCATTTTGATAAAATTTAAAACAATTTCTAATTCCCAGTTTCTTCGTTTCTGTGCAATTTGTTCTTGAGAATATTCGAATCCTGCAATTTGCCATCGGTACCTTGAATAAAACCAATTTCTCCCACACCATTAGCGGCTACACAGCACCAAATCATCACGAGTCCACCTCTGTGTTTTACTGTTGGAATGAAATTCTTATTAATACACGACTCATCTCGCCTTCTCACCCATCACCTACCATCCGACCGGAACACTTCAAAATTAATCTCGACCACAGATATGACACTTTTCCATCATTCTTCGTCTTTGTCTACATACTTCTTTGCGAATTGCAACCTTTTTACTTTCTCGTATACGTACGTATGTACGGAGTAATAATAAACGTAATATAGAGAAAGTATGTAATGCTGAGCGAAAACACGGCGAATTTTCGGCAGAAAAAAATTCATTCCCGAGCCCTGATAACGAGAATGTTGATAAATTCTGTTGCTATATTAAGAGAAAAAACATCTAACGCGAGGTGTAGCCGGAATCCCTATTTGCAAAACGTCCGTCCATCCGTCCGTCCGTCCGTCTATCCGTCTGTCTGGTGTATGTGAACAACACTAGCACCTGAACTATTCGTACGTTATTTTCCAAACTGTGTAAACCCATGACGATCTACCCTGAGTTGAATCCCTGGGATTTTGAGAAACATTCATTAACTTTTGGGAGTACTTTACATAAAGCTCTTCGGACATTTTCAAATTTTCTCAAAAATGGCTCCAAAATTTTTCATTAAATTTCTCATAAGAATAGAGTAAAATACACTATAGAAGAAATTACACACAATAATGATGGCATATGTTCAATTTTCACGGTTAACACGGTTTAATTGCAAAAGTTTTAATTTTTCCGGCGTCTTCCTACAACTGCAAAATTGAGACACAGAGATTTTTCCATCAAATAAACTTTGTTGTCCATAAATAGTTTCTTCATTAAGGTCATGCAGATATTTTGAAAATATTAATAGTTTTCCTGCAATAGTGCATGCAATATTTGCAATTTTAAAAGTTACAAAAACAAGATTTTCTTAAAAACGGCTCGAATTTTTTTCCTAAATTTTTGGTAGGATTAGTGCTAAATGCAGTCTATAAGATGACATAAACGCCATATTGATCTATTCTTTTGGTGTTTCAAAAATTACAAAAATGCAATTATTTTGACTTGTCTCTCACGTCACTAATATTTTCATTAGAGACGATTTCTTCACAGTACTGTATTTGTATGAGTACTTGTGCTTTAAATATTGTCATATAAAGTTTCTCGAAAACTCAACAGTTTTCTGTTAAAATGACCTCAAAATTTCGCATTTTCAGAAACGCTCAAACGCAGTTTTCTCAAAAATGACTCCAAAGTTTTCTTTAAACTTTTCCAACGGGTAGTGCTTATTGCAATGCTTAATATGACGTAAAGTTCATTGTGGTGTATTCTTTTATTTTTTCAAAAATTACACAAATGTAATTTCCATCGATTTGAATACATTTTTACATTTGTGAGTGGATGTTCTTGAAACTACTCCAAATGAAGTTTTTCGAACAATCAATAGATTCCTGTGAAAAAGAGCTTCAAATTACGCATTTACAGTAACACTTAACGCCATTTTCTCAAAGACGGCTCACGGACGATTATTCAATGAAAATTGCTATTTAGAACTAGGTTTGTAGCCTTCTTTAATATTCTTAAAATAATATTTTGGTTCTACTATTTGGAAACCGAAAAGTTGAGAAAAATTCAAAAGTTTGACTTTACGTGGCGATAGAAGGCAGCAGACAAGTAGAAAGGGCAAGAGCAGTCCAGTACCAGTCCACACCAAGAAAATTAGAAAACTTTACTATGAGAATGTCTGTGTATTTCTGTGGCACCTCTAGTTTTTTTGCTTCGCTGATGAAAGGAGTTTTTTTTAGTAATTCTTCTATATTCAACATTTCTTAGCTCTCGGCGCACAGTGTTTGGACAAACGGACGTTCCAGTTGAAGTACGCAATTCGGGTAATAGCTCTCGAGCACTGAACCTGGGATTTTTCTTCACCCATCACAATAACAAGCGTTTTTCCCTGTTACTGACCTTGTCTGGGCGCCCTTTCTGTGGTTTGGATTCAATTCGTTCTTCATTCTCATATCTGCATTGCCATTAACCGTTTTCTTACAAATATTTATCGTTTCTGCAATTTCTTTTTGAGGACAGCCCTTAGCATAACCAATTATTGTATCTCGGGGGTAGTATTTCCTTTTTGTGGTCCATCTTAGTACTATTGCTGTCAAAAAAGTTACCAAACATAAACTGTGAAGTTTCTGTTCATGATTAGGAGTGCTTTACCCCTACCACCACGTAGCAAAAACGGAAATTATTTATAATCACGAGGAACTCATACAATTGCCCGAATATTAAAGTGGAATGCTGCTTTCCGAAAATATCTTCAGTATTTTTTAGGAATTCTTTAATTTTATCGAATGAATGAATTCAATTAATTCTTTCATTTCGACCAGCATTTGCCATATTTTTTTGATTGATTAGTGATTACGGGCGCGTCAGCTGCTAAGGTCATAACTCCCGTAAATGCAGCGCATGTGTTTTTCTCGATAGGTGGCGGTGATCTTCCTCGGCTGGATGGTGATGTCCGACGCCGATCTACCGACTGCTAACGGGTTTCCTGCAATCAGGTATCTCCCACCAGCAAGTCACTGCCTAAATCTAATCTCCCGATTGTTATAGTGTGTGTGTGTGTGTGTGTGTGTGTGTGTGTGTGTGTGTGTGTGTGTGTGTGTGTGTGTGTAAGGGGTGAAGATATGGCAAGGAAGGGGAAGGAATGAGGGCGCGCGGTCCATGGCCTGTTGGTTAGGGTATGCTTCGGCATTTGCCTGGTACTGGTCGGAGAAACCACGGAAAACTACTGATGAGAGCAATCTGCCGCTAGAATTCTCCTCCACACCGCGTCTGAATTCGACCTAACTACCTAGTCGAAAATTCTGCCACCATTGGGACGCGAACCTAGGACCTCCAGGTCCGAGGCTCTGCAGTGACATGAGTTGATGCCCTGAGCCACATATCCCGGTCTTTGTGGTAAAGGTGTAAATGTTTTACGTCTTCAAGACATTTTTTATCATAAATCAATATGCACTTGAAATTAGGAAATAGGGCTTTGACCGAATATTAATGTGACTGACAGTATTGATTTTATTTCGTCAAACCATTTACTCCATCTAATGTTGCGCTGGTCATGTTCAAACTCGTTCCCAATTTTCCGCGTCATAGCGCCACTGATATGAATCAACCTTTCCTGGTAAAGGAAAGGAGAGCGTTTCGACTATGCGGAAGTTTCAAGGACTTCAACGTTGGAAATATTATGTTGACATTCTGCAACGAACATGTCAAACGCCTAATAGCGTAAGAGAATTATACGAGTGTTCATGTTCCATTAAGATTTCTTTTTCATTACTGCAGAACTACACAGAACTTCTAAAACTGTGGACGAATTTTCACCTCTTACGCACAGAACGATTCATCAGCAATTACATGAGCAAAAAGGTGGCTTGGACAAAACTTATGCTGGTTGTGGAACAATTAAGAAAAGAACAAAAATGTGAAAGGAAAAAGGATGTAACAAGAATATTTCTGTGGATAGGTGCAAGAAGGGCTAATGCCAGTTTTTAGTGATTTTCTGTTTGTGTGGCCAATGCCTGCTTTAAAGACCCTTCTCTCAGTTCTAGAAAGGCCAGTTGAAAGTCGATCTTATCTCCTGATTTCGCTATTGATATTTACATTGGCCTACGATTGTTTTGTCATTTCGATGGTGTAAGAAAACCACCCATTCTGTAAAACTTCGAATATTGACATTAGCTCTTCTTGAACCAAGCCACAGATTTTTTTAAATGTTAAAATTAATTCGAATAGCCTCTCTTTGTTTTAGAAATCTCCCGCAGGCATGCAGCTTGGAAAAGGAGAGGGAGAAAAAATTAATGCCGCATAAAAAGTGAGCAATCATTCATGGTTGTGCCTCTTGGCAGTTGAGTATGTAAAGGGAAGTGGTTTTACACTTATTATCGAAAAATGTCGTTTACATACACATAAAAGTCTTTCAAGTTTACGTGAATAAATTACAAAATTGTGTAAGTTGATTTCACTATTTTAATTGTAAAAATATCTCCAACAAATCACTCTCGGATGACTTATGTCAACTCCTCTCCTTTCTTAAAAAAAAGGGGTAAGTTAAAAAAAGAAAAAAGAATTAGAAAAAAACTAGGAAAAACAAATGAGTAATAGGAATCATAAAACCAATAGTTAAGTCTTCTTGGGACTTTATTATTGTTATAGAATGATGGTACAAATATTATGAATAATTTAATAAAAATTACATACATGCGTTTACTACTCTCCATTTTATGTTATTTTTCAAACATACGAGTTTCCTAACTAGCCCTAAAAAAGGCAGAGAGGTTGTTGAAAAACGTATGAGACCTGTAAATGCATATGTCCCAGACGTTTCATTAACATTTATTTGATGATATTGAAAATGGAACTTAGACGGCATATACAGAGAGGTAAGGAAATGTTCCTTGTCGTACACCCCGGAAAGAGAAGGCTGGGTGGCTACGGCATTGTCCTCCCACTGAAGACCCACGACTTGTCATGGGCTCTTGCATTCTTAATGACCATTCTCCTGGGAGTCTAACATCCAGGGTGGAATTCACTTAACCCGTTGGCTGCTAACACCAACTTAGGTGGCTCAGGGCAACAACTGTGTCACTGCAGTGCCTCTGGCCGGGAGGTCCCCGGTACCTATCCCGACGGTGGCACGATTTTCGACTCTAGCTACATAGGAATGTCGAATTCAACCGCTATCTGGAGGAGAAATTTAACGGTCAGCGACTCTGATAGGGCGTTTTCTGTGATTTCTCCGATCAATACCAAACAAATGCTAAAGCAGTACCCTAACAAATAGGCCACGGACTTCGCGCGATTTCTCCTACCTCTTCCTGGTCTTATCTTCACCCCTTACTTACATGCGTTACATCACACATGTCGAGAAACCGGAGATGCGAACTGCTGTCAGTGTTACCAGATGTTTCGTACAAATATCCGCTGTTATATTGCAGTAAATCCGCCCAACTTCGCCATAAAGAAAAATTATTTTCAAGCGGGAAATTTGAATTTGCATTAAAATAATTGTATTTGAAGTTTTTATTGAGGCAGTTACTGACCCTATGAAATGCTTGATTAGTTTTATTTTTTGTTTGTGAACATTCTAGTTAATAATTTATGTAAAAACTTGTACTTATTGTACTAATAAGTTGTATCTGAATATTTAAAAACTCGTTACACTTTTGATTACAGCGGATAGAAGGAATACTTTAATGGATAAAATTTCTTTTTTTCAAATGAGTTAATTTTATTTATCATATGGTCATATCACACTGAAATGTTTTTAGATGTTTGTACGTAAACTTAAATGCAAGGTTTATTGATAGAGTCCGCCTCCGCCCGTAACCTGACAATTTCCCCAAATTTTCGTCGCTAGCGTCTTCCAAGCCCTGTGTTTCTGGTTCCGATTCTGGTGTTCGCGAATACATCTGTTTGGTAAAATGCTCAAACATGTGTTTTGTTGGTTTGAAACCAGTGCAAGAATATTTGAGTACTTGCTAAAATGTTTAATAAAATATTATACTTTGATTTCCATAAAAATAAGAAGCAGAATATAATATTTTAATACATGTCTCATATTAATTATTTCAGACTTCCAATGATGACTAATTTTAAATTCCGTATTATAAAATTAACTCCAAGTACTGCTAATGGGATATATTGTGTACTCATGCTATGCACAAAAAAGACGCTATGACTTTTAGAAGACATCCTATACTAGAGGTTTAAAAACTAACATTAATCACTTCTCAAAGTAAATTTGAACGAATTAAACAAATGATAAATGAAAAATCATGTATGAAGGAAAAAAATTAAAAAAACAACGCACTGTTAACGTCGTTGGGTTTCTTTTTTTTTTTGTTTTTTTTTTTTTTTTTTTTTTTTTTTTGTTTTTGTTTTTGAAAATTTCATCGTAATCTGAAAACTCACCCAAAACCGCACATGTTTTTATACATTTCCGCCCACTGGGCGAAATTTCGGGAAGCCAATTTTTGTCCCGCGAGACAGAGCCGTTTTCCAGCCCCAAAAAATGTAATTCCGCGCAATCTGGCAACCTTGCCTGCTGTGACGATAACTTCGTGAGGTTGTCGGTGCGACGTCATCCGAGCAGCGGCCGGAAATATCTACACCCGAGGAAAATGTTCCTAGCTCCATCTACATGCAATGAAATAAATCATAGAATCTTAGGAAGGCCCCAGATGTCGTCCCAGTTGTAGAAGCATAATACGCTATCTTGCAGAAATTAAATAAACCAAACACCAGCGAGACCGTACGTGTACGCCCATATACGCAAATATGAATAGAACACTGTGCTCGGATCCCACCGAATGTACAGGCCCTTTCATGGCACGCAAAGGCACATGGCGCATGGCAAGCACGTGGTTCTCTAGCTGGATAAGGAACCCCAACGTTTTTCCACAAAATGTTATAACAAATCATAAATCCGTGAAAATAATGTTTAAATATTTTATTAGAACAAAAAATCATTAATTGCATTAAGGCTTTAAAACATTGATAATGATTTCTTTCATATTTTCACATAGAAATTATTTTGAATTATCACACTATTTTTGTGTATGTAATATATATACACATGTAATACATACATAATGTATTCACATCTATACACACATATATTTGACATTCTGAAAGTAATACTTTTATTTTCATGTTCATTTTCAAAGCATATGTTTAATATTTGAATATTGTTAGTGAGACTCAGAGTTTGATGATTTTTAAGACCCCGTTCATTATTATTCCAGCCAAAGTAATAAATATTCTTCATGAATCACATAGATGCATTGGCGCGGTGTACTAGACGTTTAGACGTTTCGTGACACCGCGCCGCGCCCGGTAGCGAGATTCTAGGTTTCACAAAATGATTAATTATTGCCTTCAGACCCGCGAGTTGGGGGCTTCTGTTTTATTTTCTCGCTTTATTAAGTACTTACATAGTAAAAAGAAAGTGTAGTAATTATTTGACAGAAAGCGGCAATTTTTTGACGGAATAATATTGTCGGGCGCTGGTAGCGAAAAAGTGGATAAATCTTGTTACTATTTGTGAAAAATTACGAGTATCTCCTCTACCGTATTGTGTGGTAATAATTCACGTTTTATGATTTCCTGGTACCGAAAAGTCTTTTGGCGGCAGAACGTGTGTCTGCTTGTCTGTCGTGAACGCTAGCGCCTAAACAATTCAACCTATTTTCTCCAAAATTTATTCTACGCGATGGATTTAAATAAACTTTCACTCAGCAAGTTTCAGAAGGTTATTTTGACTTTACATGAAGCCTAAATGACATTTTCAAATTTTCTCAAAATGCATACATTTTTTTTAAATTTACTACTTTTTCCTCTTTTAGCGGAAAGAAAGCTTTAAAAATAGTGCAGATCTCATTATCGTTAAAATCTCCGAATCTTCGAAAATTGCAGAAGTTAATTTTTTAGTTCTTCCTACAACTACAATATTTAATTCTACAATACAGAAATTATTTTTAAAATCTGTGTTCTAAGGTAGATATTGATATTAGGTTATGTACTCATTTTTCAAAATTATGAGTAGTTTTCAGGAATTTTCCGTGAAATGTAGGAAATTTTTAAAGAATCATTTTCTCAAAACCGGCTCCAAATTTTTTCTTTAAATTGTTTCTCATTTGTACCAAATAACGGTAAAAATAAGTTCAAGGTAAAGAATAAAATTTATGAAGGTGATTTTTAATCACTCTGTATTGCATTCCTAAACGTCACAACAAAAACCTATAGAAATAAAAAAGTTATTACTTTTAAAAACATGAACTTGCATATGCACCACCAGCGTAATCAAATACTCGAGAGGAGACCGAAACCTTGGGGGAGGGAGAGAAGCGGGGTACGATTCATAGGAGTTTAGCCTCGTACAAGGATTTCATGATTTAGAAACATGAACTGGCCATAATGATGCACACCCCGTGATTCTGCCTAACACGATGAAACCTTGACGTCTTTATGAATTTTATCTGACTCAGGGTACATAACATGACACGAGGACCCTAATTTCTTTTTTTCAATTTATTGTGTTGCTTGATGAAAAATACTCAGTTACATTAACTCTACATATGTTTGTTGACTCACTAACTAAACTAAAATTAATCTTACAACTAGCATTGCGATCGAGAAAACCTAATTGGTCACCTCTAATCAGGGTCCATTTCGGAAAATTGTTGTAGGAAACCCTAATTTCTTATTTATAGTATTCCTGGATTATGCACAATGTTCTCCCTTCTCCTTGAAATGATATTATGAGCACATCACCTAGCAAGGGCAAACAGAGAATGGAAGAAGTCGTGCGACGGGTTCAGTGACGTAAGTTGTGAATGGATTCTGAGAATGCTTAAGCAGAGGAAGGTTTCTTAGAATTCACTCTTTTTGCTTCAACTGTTCCCTTATGGCTCTCCATCTAAAAGTAGCATGAAAACTGAACGGGTCTGATGCTTACTTCACTGCGTTTGCTTAAACGTCCATTTCCTTTAAAATAATTTTTTGAGCAGGTCTGAGAAGGTGAGGATGATAATGATGATGCAAAGGAGGAGGAGAGGGAGGGGGATAATGATGAATGCAAAACGCGTTTGCCGATCGTAGTGGAGAGAGAAGGCTTTCGTCTTTCTGCTTCCTCTTCCTTGGAAGACAATTGCAGTTGGCTAGTCTGGAAGCAAAGTGGTGTATGGTACGAAGCACAATAAGAGTTTTAGACCACTTAAGAATTGACTAACATTAAAACCATCTGTCAATACTAAAGTGTACTTTTATTATACGGCACCTACAACGGCAATTGGCACCTGGACTTCTTTACGTAGAAAGTTTAGATGCTCACCTGTTCAGATGAAATTTATTATAACTTGGATTTTAGCCAAAATGTTTCATAGATCACTTTGGTTCCAGACCAGCCATTACCTTCCACTGATCAAATGAATGTAAAGGTGTTAGTGAGGAAGAAAAGAATATGAGATACGAATGATTATGGATGGGATACGGGTTCTATGAGAGTTTGGAAAGTGAAACATAACTCAAGCACATTGTGATTACTGTCTGTTTCTCAGCATATCAACTACTATGGTTCTTAGTTCCTTTATTGAAGCATATGTCATATCCCTGGGGGTGGAAGTGTTCCTCCCTCGCTAGATCGAGAGATATGTCGCCGACCTACATCTCGGCTTCTTGCCCTCTTTTCCTTTCTTGATATCTCCGTCTCTGCCTGGGCCACATCTTCCCACAGTCTCCCATAATGTGTTGCAATGTATGGCATGTAAGAGTAAGTGAACGTGAGTAAGGGGAAAAGAGAGGACACGAATGATGAAGGGAAGATCGTGCGGGTTTCGTGACCCATTTGTTAGGATATTGCTCCGGAATTCGCCTGATGTTGCTTCGACAAACTTCGGAAAACTACCGAACAGAGCAGGCGACCGCTGGATTTATCTTCGTGGCAACGGCTTAATTTTTACCTCGATGATAAGCTAGTGTCAAAAATTCGCCAATGTGAGCAATCGAATCCTTTATCCACCAGGTCACAGTCGCTGCAATGGCAACAGTTTTTGCCCCGAAGAAGTTAAGATGAGATATCAACAATTATTGATCATATAAGGACTCAGATGT
Source organism: Teleogryllus occipitalis (assembly GCA_011170035.1). NCBI lineage: Eukaryota > Metazoa > Arthropoda > Insecta > Orthoptera > Gryllidae > Teleogryllus > Teleogryllus occipitalis. The sequence continues at coordinate 10,878 of BLKR01004927.1, read as the reverse complement.
GATATTTGGTGGTATGAGTATCAACCACAGCACCACCACGTAGTGAAAACATCAATGGAGTTCAGAATAACAGCCTTAGTCTTGCGTACTCGAATGCTGAAACTTCCTGCACCCGTGTGCTAGTGAAGTAAACAAAATATTTATATTTTACACGACATTTGCCCAACATTAGCAAAAATGATGAGCAAAACCACACAAAATAGTTTTCCAAAATATGACACGCACACTGTTCAAAAACAACAAACAAAATACTCTTGTATTAATACTACAATTAATTATATATTTCAACAAAGTCCGCACGAATAGTGCAATATCACAGTATAGTATATACAAATACACAGTTTTTACATACTACCAGTATGAATAGTAAATGTTTAACACAATGACAATGAAAAAATATTCACACTTTATGTTTCATTGGTTATGTGTAGCACTTTTCCGTTAGGTAATACGATCGTTGTAATTTCGTATGTAACGTAAAATGTCAGTTATCACTATTTCCGCCCGAACGTCTCAATTGTAATTTTTGAAATGTAAATATTTAAGTGGTTAGAAGGAAGAGCAAGCCTTATGGCCTTAGCCTCGCAAGAAATAAAGACATTATTATTATTATTATTATTATTATTATTATTATTATTATTATTATTATTATTGTTATTATTATTAATGGCAAGGTGTCTTCTTTAGAGCCTTCCTGTCGCAAGAGGTCAGCTATGTTGTAAGTAGTGACGCTCTGGGAATGTGAATTTAGTCGGTACGCCCAGTATGAGAGTAGATCACAATCAAACATTTGAATTTTTCAGTCAAAACCAAATCTGTTTCAATGTTTTCGTATTTTCCCCGAGTTTCTGGTTATCTAACAAAATCATTGACACCTCTCACTTGGCCAGTCCGCAATGTTTTCTTCTATTCCCTGCGCGCATTGGTATTTAGAAATATGGATTACAGAAATCATATTTTAATACTCTGCCTTCCTTGTATCAGAACTAAATTTCCACCCGCGTCGTTTCTCGGAGTCGATTATAAACTGTAATATATTAAATTTATGTTTATTTATGTGTAACTAAAATTTTATATAATTCGTATAATAGTTTCCTTATTCCGTTAATTAGAAGCATTTGGCGTGTTAATTTGAAGAAGAACATCAACCGGTATATTCATTATCTCCTGTTACAAGTGATTTTTTACAGAACGATCACTATGCGAAACTCTTGCTCGTAAATATCAAGGTCTCGTTAGCTCGAAAAAATGTTTTCGTCAACGGAAGCACTTATTAATGAAGTTCACTTTCAAAGTAGCAGAGATCCTGGATTTGTTGGGTTGAGACTAGTAATTAAGACTTTAACTTCTTTCCAAATGTTATCTTATTTCCCTGACGTTTTTATAATCATTGTTCAACGTAATTACAGCGATATTAAAAATTATATGATATTGAGCAAGTTTTCAATTCAAGAGTACGAATTAAAAAGTGCGAACTCTTTTTTTAACAAGGGTGTAATTCATACAGAGAACATTAGTGAACATATCTTGGCAGATTTATCTTAAAAAATTCTGTCAAATATTTATTTTATCTTGTCCCTTTAAGCAACATTAAACGTAGGCTTTCTTAACTTCGATTAAAATCAGATTATTAAAACCTTATTTTTCTATCCTAATTCTGGATATCTTTCTTTAAAGTAAGTTCCTCAATGTAATAACATATGAGAGTAATAGATGGGCTTACCAGAAAATTCCTTATTTGATTTTTTGTTATAATCAAGCCATTGTAATATTATTAAATTATGTGAATTATTAAAACATAGTTTATTTATTGGCCTAGAGAAAAAAAAAACATTGAAGCCACCGATTTATGTCGTTCAAAACAACATGTTAACAAATGCTAAGTTATTAATATTTTAAAACTGGAGAGATAATAGCAATGAAGAACTAAAAAGTGGAATAATTCACGATTTTGTTTTCTAAAGGCTTTCAACAAAATTAAGGAAAGAAAAACAAAGAAAGTTTTGACATCAGAATTTATTATAACAAAAATGGAAATAATATTAAAACTAATCATCAAAGATTCACAAAGCAATCACAAAAGATAAGAATTTCTTCTAAGATCTCGTGTACTCTTATTTCAACAGAATTTGTTGCCAAACAATGTCTCTAATCTTCTTTCTTTCAGTCCACCAGTCTTATTATTTTCACCACTCAAAAAGCCCAAAGAATTGGTTTAAAAACTTACAAGTTTGAAATATGAATGGGAAGAATAATATAATTGATCATTTGCATAGGTTGTCAAGTGTGGGCAGATTGAGTGGACAGTTGAAGCTGAGGAGGCCGAGCAGGCTACGTGGGTTGAGCTTATTCCCCAAAATGCCCAAAATCTTCTTCTAAACCAGTCTTATTATATACATCACACATCAGCGCCCCTTTCCAAGGATGTTTAATCTTCCTCGTTGGGAATCTGAGCAGGCAGAACGACGTCCTCAATCGGCTGGGCGGGCTGAGCGGGCTGAGCGGGTTGAGCGGGCTGGGCGGGCTGAGCGGGTTGAGCGGGCCGGACGGGCTGGGCGGGCTGAGCGGGCTGAGTGGGTTGAGCGGGTTGAGCGGGCTGAGCGGGTTGAGCGGGCTGGGCGGGCTGAGCGGGTTGAGCGGGCTGCACGGGCGCGAGGCCGAGGTGCTTCCTGATGTGGTCGCGGTTGAGCACCCAGAAAGGCTGCTGCGCGGAGGGCAGGTCCTGGGTCTGCTGCACGACCCTCACGTCGTGGCCGTAGCTGTCGAAGCGCGAGGGCTGCGCCGTGGAGGAGGCGGGGGCGAAGCGGTTGTCCAAGGACGCCTCCGTCGCTGGGTTGAAGGGCCGGGGGTACTGACGACCCCCGCCGGCGTAAAAGGAGTTGAACTGGCCCATGGCACCAACGGCGCACAACACCACGGCAGAGAATACCAGGGGATTCTGAAACAAACAAGAACACGTGGTCAAGAAACATAGAATATAATGAAAAGTATTGTGCAAAACTAAATAGCATAGTGAACCAATCACTGAAGAGTTTTCTTCTTATATAATCTATGGTAATGTTAAGAAACCCATTCAATTGTATAGTTCATACAATAACGATTATTAATTTAGTTAAAACTGCTAGAATATGTACAAGAATATTAGAGGAAAATTAAACTAACAAAATTTTAACTTCAATGCACAATCTACATTTTCTTGCCCATACACTCTTGTATGGAAGAAAGGTAACAAAATGATATAAGACTATATTGTCGAAATTATCATGTAACAATCATGAATAAGTCTTGTCTATAAAAGCAGTATCCGTACAAGTGGAACTAGTGGTGATACAGAATTACTTTCAACTTTCTCAGGTAAGTTAGGTTTCTGAAGTCTTTACTTCAAGGCTAGCCGGATTCGGCATTGCCTCATCGTTTTCCCTGCTGCTACCTATCGGCGAATAAAATATGCTTTTTCATAGTTTTTTTCTTCAATTTTTCGGACTCCTAATAGAATTACTACTTTTAGAAGAGTAAAACATGCAATATTCAAATTCTCATTGAAAAATTTGGTACTATTCTTGAAAAAATACCTTTTGATATTTTCTGAATTTTTTTCTAGAAAACATTTAAAACACTTGTGCTTACAAATGCAACAATATATAAAAATGCCTGACATGGATTCACTGCATTTACCATTATCCCTATAAAAATTGAAAGACAAAATTTGGAGCGGTTTTTGTGAAAAAAATCTTTTTAGAATTGTCTTTTATTTAAGTAGGATTTTTAAATAAATAAAAGGCAATTTTAAAAATAAAATTTTCATTACATTCCTATTTCCACAAAATAATTGCCTTTATTGCACACAAAGAAACTCGAAAACTACTCATATTTTGAAATAAACACGACGTTATTTAGAAATCGAATTTGGAAGAATTGATTTCATTCACATTAAAAGTGTCTACCTTCAATTTTGTTTTTGCCAAAAAATGTTTAGCTTTTGCAATCCATGAGCAAAACTTTGCCAAAATCTAGAGAATTTTTGAAAGTTCCCCTGTGCCATTTTTATGCGTACATTCCTCTATTTGACAAAATAATTTAATCAAAAAATTTGGAGCCATTTTTGAACAAATTTTAAAATATCCTGGAGGCTTCATGCAAACTATCCCCAAAATTAAAATATCCGTTTCAAATTCAAGGGGCCACGACATCATCCAGATCATTAGCAAATATCATTTTTGTGTTGTTCATAGAGACGTATGGACAGACGGACAGTCGTTTTACAGTAAACCCATTTTTCGGAATCAATGACCCAAAAACGTGAATTCCGATCACAGAATGTTTTCAAGAAAGCAATGTACTACTTACAGAAAAATGAATTATCCACTTTCTTTGCATCGGAGACAAACAATATGATTTTTTATGCCGAAAAATCGTCATTCTTCGCAAAAGCATTCCATGACTTTCTTTACGAATACATTACGTATGTAGTATGCGAGAAAGTAAAAAAAAGCAATTAGTGTATAACCGAAGAAAAAAGTTTCAATGCTGTGTTGAAAATAATTATTTAGTTTACGAATGGATCTTTGCTTTAAATACTGATGGTTCTCAAGGTTGTTAAAGTCAAGTCAATACGTGACATTGCTGGTGAACGAAACATTTTTACTTTTTCGCATACTACTTATGCAGTATAGAGAAAGTAATGAAATTCTGCAGGGAAATCGGCGATTTTTCCACAGAAAAAAATCTTTTTTTAGCATCCTTATACTATCAAAAAAGTGGATAATACTTAGTTTTGTGGAAGTAAATTATTTCCTCCACATTGTGAAGTCAGAATCCATGTTTTTTGAGTTATTGGTAACGACAATTTGGAAGAAATACAAGCAGATGTACAATATTGATGATAAAGAGTTTTCCTTTAACGAAATCTGGTCTAAAATCTTTAAATCGTGCAGAGGAGAAACTGAACAAGTAATTTATTGCCACTTTTCAGGAGGACGGAAACATTAAATAATACTCGCACATGTTATATTATCCTGTCCAATTTTTCTGTGTGAATTCACTAATGATAGTCTAAACACTGTTTGGACGCGATTAATTTCTTTGCAGTACATTTTGCCTTGCCTTAAAGAGCAACTTTCCAAAATAAGAAAATTAAATTTTGGACTTGTTCCCTTTCACCTCATGCTGATTCATTTGATCTATATATAAGATCCTGTAAATCTTTTTGAAAAAGTAGTACAGTAGAACCCCGGTATTCCGAATTAATTGGGGGGTGTGGTTTGTACGGATTATCTGAAAACATGTACCGTTCTTAAACAAATCATCTATAGGATTAACAGACACCACGCAACGTCGCATACGATATGAGGAAATAGCAACGTAGCGTACCGACATTAGGAATTGGCAATGTTACAAACAACGGAATTCAGTCACATGCGATAGTGGTTGATACATGGTATTCTACGCTACAGTATTCAGAATAAATTAGGTTGACTTACACCATGTTCAAGCCTTTTTCGTTCCTAAATTAGCTTAATTAAGAATCATGTGATACACTGTACAGTTCAATGCCCGGTATACCGTAATTGCCAGTGCAATGAACGTTTCATTTCGACAATTTGTGTTTTAATAATTAGTTGTTCAGTTCTACAGAAATTGAAAAACCCTTTCTTTATCCTACATATAAGCGTTTTATTTCCGTCCGAATTTTGTTCGTATTTTCCTAAATGTCGAATTTGCGGTGTTCCGATTAGAGGGGTTCTATTGGGTTATTTTCTCACAATTTTTGATTGAAGTAAAGATAATTTATTTTTTTCTTAAAAACGGCATCAAAGTTTGTCTTTAAAATTGTTTCTCAGACAGGGAAATAGACGATTAGAAATGGCGCAGGTGTCATTTCGATGAAAATCTCTGAATTTTCAAAAATTACAAAAGTTACAAATCATGCGAAAAAGAGTAAGATTTTATAGCACCACTTGTTTTATACTGCGAAAGCAAAATTATCAATAGGAAACTTGGCAGCAATGTCCTATATCAGTTCTCATCGTAAGGCATTGTGAGCGTAATCGATAAAATAAAGAACAGTCAATGTCTCAAATATATTATCAATAATTTGAAACTAAGCATACGAAGTTATTAATACATGATGAACAATGCAAATAGGTTATTTGAAAGGTGATACAATAAATAATGTTGTGAAGAATTCCGCGAGTAGAAATAACACACTCCGTGCAAGTAAGTTGCACGCTCGGATTAATATTATGAAAAGTTAAACAAATTAAAGTTGAAATTAACAGTAAAACAATTACTAAGAAAAATAAACAATCAGCAAAGGAAATATCTAAACGCCTTCCAAATCAGCGTAAGGAAAAAACGCAAACTTACAAGGCGTAAGTAAACTAATGTTAAAAATTAAAACAAGATAAAAAAATTTAACAATCAGAGAAACAAACATTCCATCACTTCAATAATTCCTAATTAAGTGAACACATAAACGTATTGCGATGCACGCGAACAAATGTTAAAAATTAAACACGATCCAAAAAGAATAAATATCAGCAGATATAATATTCAAGCACTAGAAAACATCCGAATAAAGGGAAGAAACAAGCAAACTTACCATGGTGAGATGTAGTTGGTTCGTTTGCGGAGCGAAGCACAAAGAAAGCGTGTTCTGGCAAGAACGTGGGGCGACTGTGGCCTGCGCTAGGATGCTCTCGGTTTATATCAGTACCTTTGCGTCTTTCCGCTCTACGTCAGAAACCGGCTCGACGAGGCGGGCTCGGCCCCACCGCAATGAGTCACATCCAGCCCAATTGAGCCGCGAGAAGTTGTTGTGAATCCACCACCACATCCACAAGAAAACCGGTCTAGGGGAATCCCTGTGTAGAGGACCATGTTTATGAAGTGGATTGCAAATATTGGGATGGGACACCATCACGTGAGGTTTTTCAAACTTGGTTTGAATATTTGCTTGTTTTAGATTAACTTAATTTAATATAAATAATTAGGGAATGAGTGGATACTGTAACGTCACGTCACAGCTTATAAAGTTGAAGTGATTCATCTGTTCTTAGAAGGGTTCGGAATTTTCCCAGGAAAGTTTCTGGAGAATTCTCCCTTTGTCTGGAAATAAAAAAGAAACACCCCGGCAGGTTTCCATTTTCAATAGGTAATGTTGAGATGATAGGTCTAATGAGACGCTGCGTCACACTCATAGAGTAGATAAATCCTGTCACTCATTAAGACTTCGAGCGCTAAATTATACGAATATTATAATTGTTGACGGAATGTGTGTGATTTGTAAATTTGTATTAGTAATTGTATCTGAGTGACAATTGTGTTCTCTTACAGTCTCAGCAAGAATACGTACTAATAATAATAAAATATTTAGCACAGAATACCTTTTTATGTCCTCATATTCTCCGAATTAACTTATGTTCGCAGAAAAGATTTATTTGATAGGAATTTCAAAGTAATTACTCTATATTTATTTGCAGTTTTCATTGTTTTTTCAACTTATTTTTAACTAATGGAAACGTAAATTAAGATTATCAAATGGGCGTTCTTGGAGTACTAGTCAATAGGCATGAAGACAAACTTTAATTTTTGTTCAGTGCTACATACACACGAACATACTAATAAATATTCCCATCTTCAGTACTTTTAAATTATTCCATCTTCAGTACTTTTCTTAAACTTTAACGAATAGAAAATAATAAGTCATTAAATAGTTTAATTAGGTACCACTTCCTTTTCTAGACAGATGAAATTATGCTCATTTTTCAAGAATCGTAACGTTATAACTCGCGTACACTATAAACATCACAATCGTCTGCCAGACCGCGATGCAATTTTAGGGAATTCGTGAAGGGGTCATTCGTGCCATGGTCTCCGAGCTGTGAGGACGTATTTCTTTAGCGCTCCGAGGATCACCGCAGGTAGTTTGAGTGAGCGGCGCAGCAGGTAGTTTTCTTCAGCCGTAGGACCGTTTGGGAATAGCGCCGCACACAACGCCAGTGTCTGCCTGATATAAGTTAAGTATAACCTATACTTTTTAATATAGTGCTAATATTCTTTGTTTTTTTCTAAAAGTTATTTCTTGTGTTAAACTAGTTTTTTCTATTATTGTACATCATGGCCACACGTAACGCCAAAGTTAACGACGCTGTCTCTGCTTCGCTGATTGAAAGCATCCTGACTTCGGATGCGTTCATGAGCAAAATTTTACAGGTTGTTTCCGAAGCAATGGATAGGAAATTGGAGGAGTTAGTTTCTCGATATGAAGAGAAACTACTACAAAAGACCAAGGAGATCGATGATCTCAAACTCCAACTGGCAGAGCGTACTGACGAGCTCGAGCAGTACCAGCGTAGGAACTGCTTAAGGATCTTTGGAGAACCGGAGCGTGATGGCGAGGACACCGACTGCATTGCAATCAATGTTGCCAAAAAGATAGGTGTCCAATTAGATATCAGTGATATTGATCGCAGCCATCGTGTTGGCCGAAAAACGAATGGTGGTACTCGTCCTATAATTGTCAAATTTACTAGTTATAGGAAGCGCCGGGAAATATTTCAATTTAAAAAAAATCTGAAGAGAACTGGTGTCACCATTCGTGAGGACCTGACGAGGATGCGGCTGGAAGTCCTAAAAAAGGCTGTGGAACGTTTCGGCCAACAGAACGTTTGGACAACAGATGGTGTCATCATCGTGAAGGTGAGAAATTCCAAAGTCCGTGTCAGAACTGCAGCAGAACTGGATAGCATAGAATATTAGGAGCAAAAGTCTATGTACCAGCTTTCTTTTTAAAACAAAAATATTTTTATTTTTTCTTTATTTGTTTTAGAGATATTAAATTATTATTACTACTATTATTACTATTAATATTATTATTACTATTAATATTATTATTACTATTATTATTACTACTATTATTATTACTATTGCTATTATTATTACTATTATTATTACTATTACTATTATTACTATTTTATTACTATTAATATTATTATATTATTTATTAATTACTATTACTATTATTACTATTTTATTACTATTAATATTATTATAATTATTACTATTAACGCTTCCTCATCTAATTTATTATTACTAACATTAGAATTATTTTCATATTGCTACATTTTAATTCCATTATTTTGTATTAATACTGTCCCTATTTGTTTAATTATAGTTAATTATTAACCCGCTAGAATATAAATTAGTTGTAAGAAACTTAGATCAATTAGACTATTTCAAAGTAGTTAGTGTTCCAAGTGTGATCATAAGCTAATTTATTTACTTCCGATTCCTTTCTGCACAATTCCATTTGAAATTTTCCACTGCGGATATCTAAATGTGGCAACAAAGTACGACACAGACTTTCTCTCAGTACACAGGTCTCAGGAATTCTATACCTGTGCTTAGTGCTCCCCCCGACCCCTTGGAAAGCCCCAGACCCGCTCGAAGTAGCCCTGCAACCCTTCAAGATTTACAAAGCTCTTTATCTCGGTTTCCTCGTGGTTTGTCTGTTTTCCACGTAAATGCACAATCACTTAAGCAGCATTACTCTGAAATTTCAAATATTATAACGGAAACGAAACCAGACCTGTTATTAATTAGCAAAACATGGCTAAAATCTACAATAAAATCAGGACTCGTATCGGTATCTAATTATAAACTCTTTAGGAATGATAGGTCGGTGATTAAAAACAACTTAAAAGAAAAGATGGGTGGAGGGGTTGCATTGTTTGTTCGTGATGACATTAAGGTTAAAGTAGTCGCTCACTCCCCATCCACTTTGCCTGGCATGGAATATATGTTTGCGGAAATTCAAATTGAAATGAAACGTATACTTATAGCCGTCGTTTACTGGCCCCCGAAAACGGGCGTTTTATCTGAATTAGAGGTTCCCCTTTCTCAGTTTGTAAATAAATATCAGGATATCATAATCATGGGTGATTTCAATTGCGATCTGAAGGTACCGCTCACAAACTCGGCCGAAAAGTTTATTGATACTATCAACTCATACAATTTACAGGTATTAGAGTTTGGCCCTACTCACCTATCATTAGGAACTGAAACATGGATAGATCACGCGATCGTGTCAGATAATTCGAAAGTATTAACGTACGGTCAGATATCTGTTCCGGGAGTATCAAAGCATGATTTGCTATTTATGGTGTACTCTATAAAATGTCCTAAATATAAACATAAAATTATCCGCTACCGTGACTACAAAAATATCAATTCTGAGGCTATGTGCGACGACAGCACCAAAGCTCCCTGGCATGAGGTTTATAATCAAACATCCCTTAATAGTAAAGTAGAAGCCTTCAACGAAATTATATCAGATCTTTTCGATAAACATGCACCATGGAAAACGCGACGAGTGACACGTCCCGCGGCCCCATGGCTTACAAGTGAATTAAAGCAGTTCATGCAGGAACGCGACTCAGCTTACCGTCGCTTCAAGGCTAATAAAACCATTGATAATGAAATAGCGTACAAGAAGTTACGAAATTCCGTAAAACAGAAAATTAGAAACGCGAAAATTCGATATTATTATGACATCTTTAAATTGAAAACGAACACTAAAGATGTTTGGAACTCTCTGAGAGACCTCGGGATTACGAAAGCAAATTCTTCTGAAATTCCTGTCGACATGTCCTTGAATGACATTAATGACTACTTTGTAAATGTATCAAAACCAATACCACCCTGTGTCAAACGTAACACATTACAGACTCTTGCAGCCAATTCACCTGCGGTCAGGGATAAATTTTATTTCCATAACGTAGATTATCACGAAGTTAATATGATTGTGCGCTCACTAAAATCAAATGCTAATGGCTCCGATCGAATTACAGCGAAACAATTGAAACTTGTCTTACCATT
>BLKR01004926.1:0-93956 GCA_011170035.1 Teleogryllus occipitalis | reverse complement strand
CCTTATAAACAGCTAGGTCATTGGCGACCACAGTTACAATAATACAGTAGTTACAAATATACAAATATACATTAGTTGCACAATTTCATGGGATACACACATAGAGCCTTAATATTAATATTGTACATGGGACAATGAATAGTCATTAGCTAAATACTATTTATGAGATTAAATTTGGTGAGGAGTTCTATAATTTTCATGTGGCCGGAATCAGAATTGAATATACAGTGGAGATTGTCATTGATGTTGAGGTATGTTCTGACAGCCGACATTACCTGGCAATCAACTATAATGTGTTTAGTTGAAACTGGGAGGCCGCAATTTGGGCAAGGGTCAGGAGTAGCCTTTTTAGCAGGTAGCTGTGACTAAGTTTAAAATGTCCTATACGGAGTCTTGTAATAACCACTTGATGTCTTCTGCTAAGTCTTACGGATGTGACGGGAGATTCCTCAATACTCTTCCTAACTGCATGTAATTTGGAAGGCAACATTTTCCAGTTCCGGTCCCAAAGTTTCTTAACCGCATGTAAAAGGTAGTTTTTGAGGTCAGGAAGTGAGCCGCCAGCTTCAGTTTCAATTTCAGGGAGAGAGATTGCTGCTTTCGCTGCTGCATCAGCTTCTTCATTGCCTTGGATGCCTATATGAGAAGGAAGCCAAGCTATTGTAATGCGGTAACCTTTAAGGAAGGAGTGATAAAGCTTTTCTTGGATTTCTTGAACCAGGGTATTTAAGGAATGACTGTTGCGAACAGAGGATAGAACAGATAGTGAGTCAGAAAAAATAACAATATCTGAGCTAGATGGTCTTTGGATGCTAATATCAATAGCTTTGATAATAGCCCAAGCTTCAAATGAGAATATGGAATAGAAGTCCGGGAGGCGGTAAAGATACTTAAGGGGTGGGGTAATGGAAATAACAGCTCCACTGGATCTTGATTGTTGCTTGGATCCATCCGTGAAAAACTGGCTATGATTTGCAAATTTATGCTGAAACTCAAGGATTAATTGCTTTAGGATAGGCTTAGGGATATCTGGATGCGTAAATTTGGTAGCTTCCGTATTGATTGGCAGGGAGAAATGGTCCCAAGGGGGAAGAGAGTTGAGTTTCCTCTTGATGATATCATGAGACTCAATGCCAAGTTCATCACGGTACTTAGCAAGTCTAACACACAACGGTTTAGGATAGTTAGGATGATTTGCAAATTGGAAGGACTTAGAGAGGTTACAGATATAATTAAGTGTGGGATTAGGAGGAGAACAATGAGAAGAGTAAGCAAATTGTAAGCACAGGAATTTTCTACGGAGGTCTAAAGGAAGGAGGCCCGCTTCGACTAGTAGGCTAGTACATGGGCTGGTCCTGAAGGCACCCAAACTTAGGCGGCATGCAGAATTAATTATAGGGTCCAATGTTCTTAGTAAATGGTTGCTGGCTGAACTATAAGCCACGACTCCATAGTCTAACTTTGGTTGTATCAAAGATTTGTAACAATTGATTAGCGAAATAACGTCCGCTCCCCACTTGTGTGAAGATAACATTTTAATTATGTTAAGTCTAACAGAGCAATCCGCTTTGAGGGAAGAAATGTGGGATTTCCACGAGTGCTTCTGGTCGAATGTTAGACCCAAAATTTTGCTGGTATTCGTTCTTCTTAGGTTATGATCACCAATTTTCAGGACTACTGAAGACAAGTTCAATACTTTCCGAGATCTCGTGAAGACCATAAATTCTGATTTTGTTTTTGATAAGATGAATCCCGACGACTTGGACCATTCGTTAATTGTGCTGAGGGATTCTTGCATTATAGTTGTGATTAAATTAATATCTTTGCCACTACAGAGGAGGGTGATATCAACAGCAAACAGAAATATTTTCACAGGGCTTTTTACAATATTGCTCACTTCATTTATGTCGATGAGTAATAATAACACACTTAACACTGATCCTTGAGGAAGGCCATTTGACATTTCAACTTGCTGTGATGTTTTATCTTGAACGCGGACTTTGAGAAATCTGTGTTCAATAAAGTTCTTTATGAAAGCAAACATATTGCCCTTTATTGGCAATGTAGAAATGATAGATAGTAGTCTGGATTTGTGGACCATTTCATAGGCCTTTTCGAGATCAAGCGAAACAACCATCGTATGGTGGTGCCTGCTAAGCGCATCGCAGATTTCTGAATCAATTCCGACTAAGTGGTCATTGGTGGAGCGAAAAGTTCTAAATCCACTTTGGAAAGGAGACAAGAGGCTTTTCGATTCTAGTAACCATCTTAAACGGTTGCATACCATCTTCTCAAGAAGCTTACATAGATTGCACGTTAAAGATATGGGTCGATAACTAGCTGGGTTGCATCTGTCCTTATTGGGCTTAAGAATCGGAATAACTATAGCTTCTTTCCATTGGTCCGGAAAGGTCTGAGTGGACCATATGACAATGTATATCTGAAGAAGATGGTCCAGGGCCTTCGCTGGTAGATTTTTAAGAAAACTGTTGGGGATGTTGTCAGGTCCCGGAGCAGAGTTGTTACTTTTCTTCAGCACATAAAGAAGTTCGTCTCAGGTGAAAATTCTGTTATAATGGTCATTGTTGGAACCAACCAATGAAGAAATAAGTTTTTGAGGCATAAAAAATGTTGAATCAAGAGATTTCAAAAGCTCCGGATCATAGTTGCAATGGCTGGAATTCTTAGCAAAAGATACAGCAAGTAAATTACTGGAGTCTTGAGGTTGTGAGTATTTATTACCGTTTGCGTCTATTAGCATGAATGGGATGGATTTCATCGGTGCGCCACTAATGGACTTGATTTTTTGCCATAACAAAGAGGAGGGAGTCTGTCTAGTTATTGATGATGTAAAATTATTCCAAGATTGAAGTCTTGTTGTTTTTAAAATTAAGCGGGCTTTAGCCCTAGCTTTCTTAAAGAGTATTACGTTTTCAATGGTTTTATTCTTCTTATACTTTCGGAAATATCTCTTTTCTTTGATGGCCGCAGTGCATTCCTCATTCCACCAAGGAACCTGGTGTTTCCTTATTTTTCCAGAACTTAGAGGGATGGATGAACTGACAGCTAATGTCAACATATTAGTAAAGTCCTGAACTGTTTTATTTATAAGAGAAGGTGGATACGAGTCTGATTTAGGAAGGTTATCGACATTATTAATTATGATGTGTTGGAATTGTAACCAATTTGCATGGTTAATCAACCATTTAGGGTGAGTTTTGAGATTTTTCGCCAATTGTCGGTCGGAGAAGTTGATAGAGATGGGATAGTGGTCACTATCATAAAGTTGATCAAAGGTGCTCCAAGTACATTTTGTAGCAATGTTACTAGTCACAAGACTCAAATCTATTGCACTCTCGGTGCCATTGCTTGTGTTAAATCTTGTAGCACTTCCGTTGTTCAGGAGGATTAAATTATCATATTTATCGAGCCATTCTTCTATAGATTTGCCTCTTCTGTCAGTTCTTCGAGAGCCCCACATAATATTATGGCTGTTAAAATCACCCACTATAATAAATGGTTTAGGAAGTTGCATGACAATGTTGTCAAGTTCGAGAATATTCAATGTTTGGCTATTCGGTAAGTAAATATTGCATACAGTCACCACTATATTAAGCTTGATCGATACGGCCGCAGCTTCTAAGGGAGTTTGTAGTGGAATATTATGAAGAAAAACATCTTGTTTCACAAATGTCGCTACTCCCCCGCTTGCAATTAGAGAGTCTCTTCTGTTGCAGAATACACTTTTATATCCACGTAACGGAGCACATGTATTGCCTTTAAAGTTGGTTTCTTGTAGGCAGAGAACTTGGGGACTGAAATCATTGATGAGAATTTTTAAGAAGGACATTCGGGAGTAGAAGCCATTGCAATTCCATTGAATAATATCCATGAGGAAATACAGGAAATATATGGCCGTAGTATTACACTGTAGATGCCTGGGAAGTATCCATATCAGAATCCAATGCACTTTCAAGTTTTTTGATTATTCTGGAACATCTGTTTTTAAGACCTTTGTTAGGAAGGGTGGTATAAATATCCGGTAACATTGAAATTATAGGTGAAATATCTGGAGAGAAGTCTTTAGCAATTTCTGCAATGTTCTGGGAACCTTTAGATTTGTCAAAGAAGCTTAACAATTCATTCATCGATAACGGGTATTTAATTGGGCTCTTTTTAATCTTTCTTTGGTCACTGACCATTGAATGTCTTCTTTACTATCTGAGGTGGTTTTTATTTTTTTTAGGGGAACACTATTTTGTTTCACAGGGGGGTCTTCTAAGTCTAAAGATATCTCCGAATCAGAGAGGACAGTCTTTTCAGTAACGAGATCTCTTGTCACATTAGCGGGAAGAGACGTCGCTTGGGAACTACTAGTAGAGAGTGGCCTTTTAGTTCTTGATTTTACCGTGTTTTCCGTTGGCTTCTCTGCCTTGGATTCCGAGACTGAAGTTGTAGGGAATGCCGGTAAAGGATCTGGTTGTGAAACACTTGGGAGATCAGGGAATTCGTTCTCGTTAATGACAGGAGCGGGACCGGGGGCAGGAGAAACGGAAAGGTCACCGTCTGATAAGGGAAAGGTTGTTACCTTCGGGCTGATAGCTGCTTGCGGCAGGGGTGAGTTGCCATTTGGGCAGTTCTTAGCAAAATGGCCTTGCAGCGTGCATTGAAAGCAGGTAGGGATATCAGATGAGATGTATATCCAATGCGGTAAACCATCCAATGTTACTTGGAAAGACTCCGGGAGTAGTTCTTCATCTTCCGGTGCTATGTAGGTTTGTCTTCTGAAACTCATGATATGGTTTAAGTTTGGGTTAGAGAAACCTGCACGAATAAAAGACATTGATGCCACAGTTTTAACGCCAAATTCTAATAACTTATCTTCTAGTAGATTGTTAGGGATACTCGGGCAAACATTGGAAAGAATTATTCTTTTGTTGCGTGAAATTAGCGGTCTTATAGTAAATTCATGGTCAGATACAATTATTGATTTAACTTTGAAAACTAGATCATCAGCAACTTCTTTGGTGGACAAATAAACACAAAGCCTGTTATTAGAGATCTTTGATGCAAACCGAATATGAGAAGGATTAGTTTTTCCTGCAAGGGCTTCAATGAAGTCAACTGTCGGTGCATAATTAGCAGAGTCAATCACAATTGCATTTTCTTTCTTAGGAAACAGGGAACTATTACAAGCTTGAACATAGCTCTTACTTGAAACAATACTTGGTTGTTGATTGGGATGGAGGACTTCCATGATGGTTACGATGTTGTTGCTCGGATGCCAAGCAGCAACACGATGGTCAGAAACATACGCACTTCGAGCTTCTCGGTGCGTGAAAATGAAGAGAACACTCACTAAAACACTGAACTTCACAAATCTAGGAAAACTCGTCACCCGAATTTGCACACAGTTAAGGAACAACTATTAACCACAAAACCAAAAAAAACTATAACAGCTTTCGTACATGACGCTTATCTTGAACGGCCACGGTCATAGCGCGCGAAGGAAGCACAGCGGAGCAGCGAACGTCCGCACACCGCCGAGTCTCAACGAGCACTCGTGTACTATGTACGGTTTCTTTATTGCAAAGAATGTTCGTATCATCCGCAAAGAGAACCGTTCCTCCGTTTCGAATCGTTGAGGGCATATCGTTTACGTAAAGTAGGACCTAAAATCGATCCTTGAACTCCACGAGCAATGGGCAAAGAATTGGAAAGGTGCATACGTAATGTTGCATCATTCCAGTAAGGTACTTCCACTCTCTGAGATCGTTGTTTAAGGTACGAACATAACCAATCTAGAGTTCTATGGATATTGGGTCAGTACATTCAGAGATTACCGTGCTGTAACTCAACGCCTTTGTCTCTTTTTATAGAGAGACTATTAGTACAGAGAGATATCGATGATTCGGCCAATAGTGTCTTGTGTCTGCTCAATTTGGGGATCCGCCCCAAAAATAAAGACCAATAAAATACCAACGTTGTTTAAGGTACGAACATAACCAATCTAGAGCAATACCACGGATTCCATATGAAGGTAATTTTGAAAGTAAAATGTCATGATCAATGACGTCAAAAGCTTTTGAGAGATCTAAAAATAATCCAATAGGTGCTTCGTTTTGATCCAGTGATGAGGCGACATCTTTAAGAAAAGAAAATATAGCTGTTTTCGTTGATTTTGATTTTCTAAATCCATGTTGGCAATCTGAAAACGCGTCATGTTTACTGAGAAAGGTTTCCATTCGTACGTAAAAAAGTCTCTCTAATATTTTTGAAAAAACTGATAGAAGAGAAATATGCCGATAATTTTGAATTTCATTTTTGTTGCCTTTTTTGAAGAGCGGCTTAATATTAGCTGTTTCGAAAATATCTGGAAACGTTCCGGTGCATAACGATGAATTAAATATGTCAGTTAACGGGTGTATAATGGCATACGCACAGGTCTTTAACAAAGCATCCGGGAATTCATCTAAACCGGACGAATATTTATTTTTTCGTTTACCGATTAGTTTGAGAATTTGTTAGGAAGAAGTTTCGGAAACGAACATCGTGTCTAAAATTTTGGGTGAACTGTCTATTATTGAATTTTGTGCCTGGAGACCCTTAGTGAGATCGGCAGGAATTCTCGAAAAGTATTGGTCAAAGAGGCCACTGTTGCCGGATCGTCCACATTTATATCGTTATATTTTAAAATAACATTCTCTACAGAGTTTCAAGTTGATTTGGTCGTATTTTTTATATTTTGTATTTTTTATATCCCACATTGCTTTTGTTTTGTTACTTGAGTTCAAAATATCCTGATCGTGTTTCATGATTCATTTCTCATCTCATCTCATTTCATGAGATGTTGGAGGGTAACTTCTTACTGGTAATGGAGGAAAGATGGCAGCCTTGACTGTCAGCAAAAATAAGTCCCTGTTTCTTAGGCTCAGTAGGAATGTCTTTGTTTTCAAGTGAACTAGGATGCGCAGCTTTACGTGTTTTGGTTTTGACGCGGTTCCTAGCCTGTTTGCGTTGGTTTGTGCATGAATTTGTCGATGGTAGAGAAGGGTGGTGAGGATCAGGAAGGCGAGGAAAATGTTTCATAATCTAAAACACTAAATTTCTTTTGAGTTGTGACTGAATGCGGTGTCTGTGTCTTTTGTACAGTCACGGATGTACGGTTGGTATTATTCGCTGTGTTGCCGACTTGTACCCAACCGTCTGTGTAGAGAACGACCTCTTTCAACCTTCGGATATGTTGATCTAAATTATTGTTTACGTGTGTGAAGGCTTTCAGGTCGGCTTTGAGAGTGTGGAGAGTAAAAAGAGTATAACGAGCAGTAGCCATGTCACGAATGCGTTTTAATGTACGTTATAAAAATTGGAATAAATACCAGAATATCCAGATAGGAGCAACAAGAACCTAGCTTTATATTTTGAAAGTGTAAAATTAATGTGTATTCAATCAATTAAAAAGTAAGATTCAATATAAAAACGGGAAGGTATGCTACCCACAAAATCTATTGAAGCTAGTACTTACGAAATTTGGCAATGTGGCTATGTAGAATTTCGTCCAGTTGAGCTGCAACTGTTTAATATAACCAGTAGATTACACTTTATGGTAATTAAATAAAAGATATTATCTGAAAGTTTGTCTTCGATATATAGAATACGATTTGAAAAACTATTTCATACACCGTCCTTGTAACGTTCAAAACAACGGAATAGTCACTCGTCACAGAAATACATAAATCTTTCAGTAAACCAATTAGCACAGTGATTGAATATTGGAAATAAACTGAGCTGTAAATAGGTTTTGACACTTATCACCACCTCGTAACCCTGAAGTTCGTTGAGGATTGCGTGTCCGTTTAAAATTCGTAATGTTTGTTTGTTTTGGTTATAGTAAGAAAATCAGTTGAAGTTATATATATTCCATTGCTTTTCATTTCCATTCTAAATATGGTAATTGTTTCCTGAATTTTACTGACGGAAACACTTGAGGATGGACACCCAATTAATGGAAAAGTAATAACTGATGATAATCTATACTAATAAAAATGAATTCAACGAAATGTAATCGACATCGATATCACAGAAACGAGTGAATTAATAGATACAGAATTTTTACAGGCTCATCTTGAGGGTTTGACGCAGTGTTCTGGCACAGTTTGTTGAAGATTAATGCTAGTACACAAATACAGAAAATAAATAATTTAAATAATGCCTTGGTAGATCCACCACGATCGCTTTTATCGCCTGTCGCTAAGATGTCTTTGTTTATAATACATTCTGCTAGAGGTCAGTAATGCTGCGCAAGATCACGTAATATTCTAAAAATTTTAAATTCTAATCGCTAAACCGCGTTCAACCGTTAAATGAACAATTTGGAGCACTATTCTTAAGTTCTTTGAAGACGTTTTGCTTACGCAAAACCAATTAAGATTGTAATACACTGTAGGTGGAGTGCTTGCAGTCGTCACAAAGTGCAGTGCATGTCTTCTGTAGTCAATGAGCTGTATATGTAACTTCGATTTGGCAAACCTGCGCTGCGAATAGAGCAGGAGAATGCTTGGAACTTGGAAGTAGCTCAAGCAAGAAGGGAAAGATCCATATTGGCCGTAAGGTTAAGAAGGGAGAGGACCAGAGAGAACGTTTTGGTTGTCAGGGTTATTTCTCATTTCCTTTACGTACATATAGTTCTTAGTGTTCAGTGTAAATGTATTCTATACTTTCTATTCTTGGAATCTATTTCTATTTCCTATCAGTGTTTGCAAAGTTTAAATGTTGTTTATCTTTTTTTTTTGTGTATTATATTACTTTCACATACACATGGTTTTTAGTGTTGGGTGCAAATACATTCTATATTTATCAATTCGTGCAATCTATTTCTATTTCCCGACTATTTTTCCAAAGCATACCATTAATTATCACTACATTACCCCATACCAGAATTTAATGTATTTTTATAAATTACTGACCTTCATTGGGACTTGCGTATGCTTCCACAGGGGTCCCTCTGAAGTGGAATAAGCTTGGGGATTGCAGAAACTACATCTCAATTTTTGCCCTGGTTAGAAAAAACTGAATGTGTATTTTCATGCAATCCACAACTCGGCCACAACTGATTTATCTGTAAATGTTTAGAGTATGAATTCAATATGCCCATTCTGCAAGGCTTTAAAGAGGGAAAATGAAATTCTATGTTTGTGTTGTAAAAATGGAAAAGTGTACCTAAAAGAAATAAATGGTCTACCTGAGCTTGCTGTATGGTAAAAATTCTGATGCACTGCATTTCCAGAAATTCATTAGACATTACAATTAATGCTTTCAAATGACATCATTTGGGTGTACTAGAATGGTTGCATTGTGTAGTAGAGTTATGCACGCTTTTAAGATCCAGAGACAAGTTTATCATAGGATAGGAAGTTTGCTTCCCGACTTAAATGAAAATCACAAATTTCTGCAAATTTACTTTATGAGTGATCACCCAAATCAAGTTTAAAGAAGATGTAACAAACCAAGTGAGACTCACAATAGTTAAAAATATTCAATTAATGCTTCCCCGAGAAAATAAATGTGTTAAAGATTTCAAACGTTCATTAGAAACCATTTCTTCTGAACCCAAGATTGTTCTCAAGACTGATAGAAAAATTTTGAATAAACATTCGGGAATGTACAATACACCTGCAGTTTCTGAGGTAGCGATTGTTTTGTTTGGAGAAGAACATGGGAGCAGAGATATTATTTTAAAACTTAGAGATCATTCTTTGCAGAGAATATCTGAAACTCATAGATCTTATCATACACTCCAGTACCTATTTTGGCAAGGAGATGTTGGTTATCATTTTGGTTTAAGTGAAATTAACCCGATTACTCAGCAACCCACTTGCAAAAAAGTGTCTGCCAATAGTTTTTATTGTTATCGGTTCATGCGGATAAATGAATCAACTTTTCCGTTTTAGGGTCAAGTGGGGTAAATGTAAATTACGGGTAAAAGTAAGCACTGCTTTTTTTTCCGCCTGCAGTCGAGCAATTACTTTCTGAATGATGTCATAGCGTTCATTTGTTTCCTACGCGGAGCAGCCATATTCTTTGTTACTCTCTCTAGCGCGGTAAGCGTGAATTGAGGTTATTTTCTTCTTCTTCTTCTTCTTCTACAGGTGTCACACGGATCGGCAGACTATTTGAGGTAGGTTTATATCTAGATTATTCTTACAAGTGACTGGTTTGTGATAAATGAACTGAATTGGAAAATATTAAGTTTAAACTGCAATTTCTACAAATCGTAGCATGATTAGGTGAGTGTTTCTTGTCTCATTGACGTATTTACCTTTACCCCAGTGTTTTGTAATTCTGGGGTAAATGTGATCATTTTACGTAATTATTTGTTGGGAGAAAATAATTTAGTTTCTTCAGAATTATTTTTTGTTTTAGCTGACAATGCCTAGAAATTACAAAAAAAAGAAGCCGGAACTTCCTTACGACATCGAACACCTTAGATTGGCGGTTCACGAAGTGCAATGTAAGAAAATGACATATCGTCAAGCACGTTCTGCGTACAAGGTGCCCGTGTCAGTAATTTACAACGGTGAAAGGTAGAAAAAAAGGTATGATCTATGATGGAGCGGGTGGGACAAGGTGTCAGAGCTATATTGGGCCCAGATGTGGAGAGAGATATCGTGGAATGTATAAAACAGCGGGCGAAAATGGGATACCCCTGTAGTAAAGAAGAACTCTTCAAACTAGTGGGAGAGTATGTTAAACTGAATAATCTGAAAACTAAGTTTAAAAACGGTGTTCCTGGAAATGATTGGTATTATTCCTTTATGAGCAGGCACCCCGAGCTATCTTTAAAAAAGCCAGAGCCCCTCCAGAATTCCAGAAAAATGCCAGAAAACCACATGTAGTATGCGATTTTTATGATCTACTAAAGAAAACTTTGGAAGAAGGTGATATATCCGATGGGGCATTTGTCTTCAATGCGTATGAGACCGGTTTTAATATTGATCCCAGCAGACTCGGTGCAATTGGCGAAAAAGGGAAAGCTCTCAGTCGAATATCAGGAGGATCAGGGAGAGAATCTTACTGTGCTGGCCTGCATCTATGCAGATGGAAGCAAACTGCCACCTTTTATTGTTTTCAAAGGCGCCGCAGTGCAGTCAAGGTGGACCTCCGCAGAATGCTATCCTGGAACACTTTATGCTGCCTCAACGAACGATTGGATGGAGGAACCAAACTTCTTCCACTGGTTCAAAGATTTTTTATAACACACGCCAACAATCTTAGACTTAAGTCTGAAGAAAATAAAAGTGCCCTTCTTATGTACGATTGCAATTTTCCCCATATTGGTATGAGAATTGTAGAACTTGCAATGGAAAATAATATTAAAATTATTAAATTTCCGAATCACTTGACTGATGCTTCAGCCTTTAGATAAATGTGTCTTCGGGCTAGTGAAAACAGCTTGGGACAAAAGATTAGTGGCCTTTGGAAAAAGTCAGCTGGGGATAGGTACAGAAAGGCTTCCCAAGAACACATTCGCTTCTCTACTTGCGGAGGTGTGGAATCAGACCCTTACGCAAGAAAATATAATATCAGGATTTATGTCAACGGGCGTTTTTCCAGTTGATCCTTCTAAATTTCCAGTTGAATTTAGAAAGGAAGATCTTGAGAAGTACTATGAAGAAAGATCGATTCTGGGGTAAATGTAAACATGATAGATGCAAGGTCATTGCTGGAAGTAATCACAACAGAAGTCATTGAAACCGGCACTACGGAAAATGACGGGGATGATGTTAATGTTTTGTCGAATTTTGAAATAGATCCAATAGCTAGAATGCAAATTCCTGACATGGGTAGTCCCGTAAAACATTCAATTGTTAAAATTTTTCAATCCTTTACTAATGCATTAACTGGACGGGAAAATGTTAATTTCAGCGTCTGTTCCAAGCCCTCAACAAGGAGTCAACCAGACGTATTGACACATGTAACAGCAACAGATAAACAGACGAAAGGTCAATCTACCAATTGTGTGTTTTCTGAAAGTTTAAGCTCTCTATTTGATCTACACGATCATGAAATGGCCAAGAAAAAGGCAGTACCTAGACTTAAACAACTCACGTATGGAGAAGTGCTGACGACTGACATTGTTTTGGAAAGGCTTAAAGAAGCTGAAGAGAAATCAAATACAAAGAAAGGCCGAAATCAGAGAGGCGACCCAAAATTGAAAATGAAAAGCCAGTCGCCTCCAAGACTGATGAGATGCAGGAAATAATGAACATTGAAGCACATCGCAAGAAGACGAAAAGTAAAATAAGGAAAGTGGTCGAAACTCTGTCTGATAATGAAAGTGACGAAAGTGGGAATATTTCATTTGCCGACAGTGGCGACAGTGAGTGGGTCGATGAGGAGCAAGAAGACGAAATTCACGTGGAAGAGAGAGCTGTCAAAAATATAAAGGAATGACACTTTATGTTGGTTCAGTTTAAAGGAGGGAAGAGGAACGCCATTACATACATCCACATATGCCGTGTTCAGAAAGGAGTAAATGTTCATAAAGATGAAGAAATAATGGTATTGGATGCGTGGACATCTCTAGAAAAACCTTTCAATTAATTGAAAATAAAGTTACGTCAATAGAATACACTCAGATTATAGGCATATTGGCTATCCCTTGCCTGAAAGTAATTGGAGAAAGAATTTTCTACAAATTTAAACAAAAAGTGCCAGTTTTTGAATTGTAAAGGATAACTTGTACAATGTTCTCTTTTTCTCAGTTCATTGATGTATACATCTTTTAGAAATCATTGCTTTTATTACCCTGTAGTAGAAAAATAAATAATTACTACGTACTATATAATACTATTTTTAGTATCTACTTAATTATTTCTCATAGTAAAAAATGATAAATGTTTTTAAATGGATAATGAAAATTATGTATGGAAAAACAGCGAGTTAACAATAACAAGATTTTATTACAGTTTCGTTGTCGTTAGAAAATGTACCAAAATCCAAAAGAGAGAGAAACCAATATAAAATAGCCGAGTCACCAGATGTTCCGTAGCAGTCCAAGTCCAAACCGAAGTCGCACAATTAATCCGAAGGAATCGCCAAGTACACTGCCGTGTCACAATCACTATACTCAACACTAACAACTCTCAAATTACACTCGGTACACAGTTCTGCCGCTACCCCTGCGGCTGCCCGTTATATCTTCCTGCGCGCTGAAGACTCGTCTTTTGGTAGAGGCTTCGCGCGCCGGCTGTTCCGTCCCCATTGGCCAACTCCTCCTTTGCTCGGCTGCCCAGTTTACGATCGCTGACGTCACAGCGCGCCGACTCTGCGGTGCGCTTTTTGGTGTGGCGGACTCCGCCGCAACACCCTCCCCTCTTGAAAACGTCGTGTAGGGAGCGAAGTGCACACGACGTTTCAATCTCCGCCGTGGAGCCTGTGATGGCTCCTCTGATGCGGACTGGTCCTCCGGTGCCTCTTGTTGTGGTGCTTGTTCCTGGAACCGACCCCATTCAATTAGGCTTTTTAAAGCTCTTTCCCTTTTGTACATTTCAGAACGGCTTTCCATCTTGTCTACTGGCTCTATTGAAAATCTCGGGCGCAACTGCCCCTGGTGTCTAATCACCTTTTTAACTAATAACTGGACTTCATATACTCTGTTACCTCTGTAACCTACTATAATTCCCGGCCACTTTGCTGGCTCTTTTTTAAAGGCAATACAATACACTTTTTCTCCTACCTGAAACTTGTGGTCTTGTCCCTTCTCTCTCGAGTTGTTACCTGGCTTTAGCATTGAGAACAATGTCCTGTGCTATCGTCCATGCTGTATCTCCGCAGGGCTCTTTCCTCCAGGCCCTGGCAGCGTCCTGTATGTGGCGAGCACTCTTAGAAGCGCTCAGCTCCTTGATGTCCCTGCGTCTTTGGCCTTCCTCATGGCTGTCTTGAATGTGAGCACGCATCTCTCCACCTCGCCATTAGGCTGCGGGTGGAAGGGTGAGGCGCACACATGTTTGATGCCGTTGGTACGGCAAAACTGAAAGAAATCCTCTGAAGTGAATTGTAGGCCACTGTCAGAAACCAGGGTTTGTGGGAGCCCTTCTGTCACGAATATTTTCTCCAGCGCCCCGATGGTTGCGCTGACCGTAGTAACCCCCATTTCTACTATGTAAGGGAAGTTCGACAGGGCGTCGACTCCAATCAACCACATCTTTTCCCAGAAAGGACCTGCATAGTCAATGTGTACTCGCTCCCATGGAGCTTCCGGCTTAGGCCATGAGTGCCAGTCTTGACGTGGAGCCGCCTGATTTAGCTGGCACGCGTTGCACCTCCTAACCAGGTCTTCTATGTCTTTATCCATTCCTTTCCAATAGCAATGCCTTCTAGCCAACTGCTTGGTATTTACGATACCCAGTGCCCCTGATGTAACAATTCTAATATGTGCTCCCTAAGTACTTTTGGCACTACCACTCTGGTGCCTTGTTCGCAGGCTAACAACAATACTCCAGCTTTAACTGATAAATTATCCTTTTTGTTGAACCATGCCGCATTACTCCTGAGAAGTCTACTAGGCCACCCTTTCCTTACAAAATCTCTCACTTCCCGCAACTCACCATCTTGGTCTGTCGCCGATGGCCGATTATGGCCGTCACGGGAAACTCCTGTAGCACCTGCCAGTCTATGTCCACCTGCTAGCACGCCTCTTCACCTTCATCAAAGCTGATATCCGGTCCACCAGGAAGCCTCGACAGAGCGTCCGTGTTTGCGTGCTGCGTTGTTGGCCTAAAATGAATCTGGTGGTTATAATCTGTCAAGAATAGGGCCCACCTCTAGTTTTTTAGCCATTCCCTCCGGTAACTTTTTTCCCATGTGAAAAAGCTGTACCAATGGTTTATGATCAGTGATAATGTGAAATTTTGCCCCGTACACATACTCGTTAAATTGTTTTACTCCAAATATCAGAGCTAAAGCTTCTTTCTCAATTTGTGAGTAGTTCTTTCGATGTTTGTTGAGAGATTTGGATGCAAATGCGATGGGACGCTCAACTCCTTCTTCATCCTTCTGGGATAACACTGCGCCCACCCCATACTCTGATGCATCAGTCGCATTGGTGGTTATTCTCCCCGGCACAAAGTGGTTCAGCTGAGTAGTCTTGATTATGGCTTTCTTTAATTTGTTCAGTGCTTCCTCACACGCAGGTGACCACACAAATTTTACCCCTTTCTTCCTAAGTGCGTTAAGCGGAGCAGCTATAGCTGAAAAAGTTTTAATAAATTTGTTATAATAATTAATTTTCCCCACTAATGCCTGCAGCTCTTTTACATTTTTGGGTGCCGGGAGGTTTTTAATCGCCTCTACGTGTTGCTGCGTCGGCTTGATGCCCGACTCTTAGCTCATGACCGAGGAACGTAACTTGTTGTCTAAAGAACTCACATTTCTCAATATTTACTTTAAATCCCCACTCGCTCAACAACTTTATTAATTTCTTTAAATTAGTGATGTGTTTCTCACTGTCCTTTCCCGTCACAATAATATCATCCAGGTAGTTTATGCAACCATTCACTTGTGACGTAATTTGTTCCAGTACCTTCTGAAAAATCGCCGCAGCTGAGACGATTCCAAACGGCAACCTATTAAACCTAAATAAACCTAATTGCGTGTTGACCACCAATATTTTCTTTGCCTCTTCACTAAGTGGGATTTGCAAATACGCGTCTTTCAGGTCTATCTTTGTGAATTGTTGCCCGCCTGCTAGTTTAAAAAAAAGATCTTCTGGTTTTGGAATCGGGTACTGCTCAATCTCTAATTGGTCGTTTACAGTGCTCTTGAAATCTCCGCATAGTCTGACACTACCGTTGTTCTTCGGAACCACCACCAGCGCCGGAGTCCATTTGCTAGTCGCAACACTTGTAATAATGCCCTCCTTTTCGAGCCTTCTAATCTCAGCTTCCACCTTGTCCCATATGGCCCATAGTACCGGTCTAGCCTTAAAAAATCTGGGCTTGTAGTTTTCTTTTAGTTCCAATTCTGCCTGGAATTTAGTGCACTCGCCCAGTCCGGGCTCAAAAACCTTACTAAATTCCTTGTTTAACTCACTGACTATTGTTGCCACTTTTTCTTGTTTCACCACACATCCATTGTCTACTACTCTTAGACCTATTTTGTGAAAGCTGTCCAGCCCCAAAATGTTCATCACATCATATCGATCTACTACTATCATATATAGCACCGCTTCCCTATTTTTATACACAACCGGCACTTTCACTTTTCCTACAATTTTCACGGGGTCTCTCCCAAAACCATACACCGGTTTGAACACTTTTTTTACTTGTGGGCTTCCCAATTTTCTGTACGTGTCCAAATTTATTAGCGTCACTGTAGCTCCTGAATTTACTAAAAACTCTACACTAGACTTGCCTATTTGTAGATCTAACAACAATCTATTTTGGCCCTTACTGTTCAGTATCTGGTTCACCATATTTATTTCCATTTCGTCTTCTGCCTGGATTTTTCTTCTATCTTGCCTTTCTTGCTTCTCCAGCCAGCACACCTCTTTAATGTGTCCTATTTTCCCGCACTTGAAACACTGTGCCCGTGCAAACCTGCACTGCCACCTATTATGAAACTTAACACAGTTTTTGCATGATTTCCTCACATTTTCTCTTGTTCTTCTATCCGCGTTCTTGCTACTGCTGTTATCGCTGCTGCTGGGGGACGCGAACCGCTTATCGCGCCGCCTGCGATAGCTTATCGCGTAATCGGTGTCGCTGGCGCTGTCCTCTGGCCTCGGGGTCGGGTTACCGTGCTGCCGCCGCCTTATCTTGCAATCTTGCCCCTTATCAGCGCTTTCTTGGTCACTGGTATGCCGCGCCTGCACTTGATAAATTTGGCTGTTAACTGATATATGCCTAGCCGTCTGCGACGTTATTTCAAAAGTCGTGGCGATTTTCTGGATGTGTGACATCGACGGATCAGTGCTGTTAAGCGCCTCTATTCATATCTTCTCTTCTGGCGAGTGTAATACTACTACATCCCTAATAAGTGACTCTGCATATGACACACACCGGTTTTCTGCTTGGAATTTAAATTCACAATCTTTTGCCAGTCCCTTCAATTCTGCTATCCATTCTCCATGTGTGTGTGTGTTTCTTTCTTCCTACATTGCAAGAATGCATATCTGGCTGCTACAATATGCGGCTTTCTTTCGTAATGTTTATCTAACGCTTGTTTTTTCTCAGACCACGGCAGTTTAATTACCTCTTTACCAGTGCACAACTTTTTTAGTAAAGTACATGTTTCACTTCCTACATAAGTTAGAAACGCTGCCCGTTTCCTATCTTCACTATCAATCCCACAAAAAAACAGTGTTGTTCTAATTTTTCCGCGTAATCTGACCAACTTTCTACTTTCGGATCAAAGGGAGTAAATGGTATAGGTGCATGCTCGCCTCTCTTCTCACTCACCGCTTTTAGAACTTCCAGCTGCTCCTGGTGTTGCTTTGTTTGAAACTATTTCAAACGCCATATTTGCTTTTATCCTTGTCGCCAAATATTATGTATGGAAAAACAGCAAGTTAACAATAACAAGATTTTAATACAGTTTCGCTGTCGTTACAAAATGTTGTACCAAAATCCAAAAGCGAGAGAAATCAATATAACATAGCCGAGTCACCAGATGTTCCGTAGCAGTCCAAGTCCAAAGCTAAAGTCGCAAAATTAATCCGAAGGAATCGTCTAGTACACTGCCGGGTCACAATCACTATACTCAACACTAACAACTCTCAAATTACACTCGGTACACTGTTCTGCCGCTACCCCGGCGGCTGCCCGTTATATCTTCCTGCGCGCTGAAGACTCGTCTCCTGGTAGAGGCTTCGCGCGCCGGCAGTTCCGTCCCCATTGGCCAGCTCCTTCTTTGCTCGGCTGCCCAGTTTACGCTCGCTGACGCCACAGCGCGCCGACTGCGGCGCGCTTTTTGGTGTGGCGGACACCGCCGCAAAAAAAATGACACCGTTTACATTTACCCCATATATGTCGAGTAAATTTAAATACTTAAAAATGCTATGGGGTAAATGTAAACATTAAAAAAAATCATCTTCCACTATCATACTAAATTCTGATATGATGGAATTTCATTAAAAGTACATGTTTCTACCAAATAATACTCAAAGCATACTTGAAAGCATGTTCAAATGTACATACACTTAACTAAATGTGTACATCGTATCTTGAAAAACCGTTTACATTTACCCTACTTGACCTTAAAGACCTTCTGCAGCAATACGCTGTAGACATGTTTGCAATTGATGCTGAGGACATTGTCAATTACCCAACACAATTCGTAAATTCTTTAGACGTATCAGGGCTACCTCAGCATGTACTCGCTCTCAAAATTGGAGCACTAATTTTTTGCCTCAGAAATCTCAATCCACCAATGCTATGCAATGGCACACGCTTAGTAGTTAAAAGTCTTCATAAATTTTTATTGGAGGCTCAAGTTGTTACTGGTAATGGATCTGATCAAAATGTATTTATGCCATGCATACCAATAATTCCCTCGGATTTTCCTTTAAAATTTAATCATATACAATTTCCAGTTAAATTGAGTTTTGCTATGATTATAAATAAGTCTCAGGGGAAAGCTCTGAAATGTGTAGGTTTGGATCTTCGAAATCCATGCTTTTCACATGGGCAATTGTATGTTGGGGCTTCACGTGAGGGAAGAATTGAAAATTTGTTTGTTCTTTGCCAAGCAGGGAAAACAGTTAATGTAGTTTACAAAGAAGTCATTCAAAATGTGTAAATTTAATCCTAGGGCTTAATTCGTTCCTTCATTCTTAAGATCTTCCCTTTTATTAAAAGTTTTAATTTTATTAAAAATGAAAATTGCTAGCATGAACATTGTTTTTCCTTTTCTCTTCCATGAAATTTGCATTAATTGACAATACAAGTATTTTGAATAAAACTGAAAAATTTTTTTTTTCAAAATCAATACTTACTTTTTAACATTTTTATCAATATAAGATTATTATGGAATGGATTGAGGATAGAGTTGTTCCTAATTGCAGGTAATGGAAGTATTTTTTTATTTTTAGTAAAATATATATTCAATACGTCATTTATTATTTTTAATACAAATTGTATTTGGTAATTGAAATAAGTGTTTAATAATAAATTAATTATTAATAAATATTTAATTATATGAAGTATTAATAGTATGTTATTTAATATTTTAAAACTGTTAGTTTGTACAAACTTGTTAGTAAATTTCTTCCGTTTCATAGTAGTATAGTTCTTCAGTTTTTAAATAGTATTGTCAGTTCACAAAAATTCAAAAATGTGTAAGTTTAGTTAATAAATGTTCTTATAACAAGGAAAATTATAACCAGGGTGTCTACGAGTGTGAGTGATGTATTACATACTCTCTCACGATAGAGACTATTTCTCCAAATTAATTTTAAGTAGTTTTGTGTTACATTCGATGCTACAGGATGTGACATTTGAATTTGCATTAAACATTTTAGCTGTTTTCTCGTACGGAGCTTCCCTAAAAATGTGAATATGGCAGAGTTTCTGTACTATGAACATCATCGAAATGAGACGCGAAAGTTCATTGAAGTTACCGTCGTGGCGGGTTCAATAGTTATTTAAGTATCAAGGGCGTTAAGTAGATATTTTGCTTCGAGAGCGACTTCCAAACTCGAGGGAGTCTGGTTCGAGGAGTTGGAAGTCGCCTGGGGGGCAAAAACATATAGTAACGCCCGCTCTGTTTACAAAAACTTTATGGTTTACCAGTTAGTTGCTGAATTAAACGATAATTCGAAACATTTTATATTTTTTCTTGCGCCTAAAGCAAAAAGATGAATTGTAACAGTCGTTTGTCAATATGACTTCAGATAAAACAGAGTGTACTTCTAATTCCTATTGCATAATCGTTATGGGACTGATGGATTGTGTGTACAAAATTAAATTATAGTGAAATTCTCGCAAAAGCTAACAAAACTACAGACAGTGGTCTCCAGTTAAATCTCGAAAAATATATGAAAATATTTGTGATGTATTTGAGAGTTATATAACAGTGTAAATAACAGAGTAGATTGCTTTCAGGGTTGCTAACAGGGTAGATTGCAAATGTTTTTGGTAATATAATTTGTTTGTTGTAATAGAATAGTTTTTAATAATTTAGAATATGTCGAAAGTTCCCAAAAATAACATTTCGAGGATGTTAACCGATGTGCTTTATACATTTTATTACTGCGAGTAGTACTGCTACTCAAGAAGTACATACTATGTCTCTAAAAAGGTGATACGGAACAGTAAAATATGAGTGTCTGTTGGCAATAAATAGTATATTGACGAGAACATTCCAAATTACGCAAAATAACGTTTATAACGAGTTATTTTACTTATTTCAGCATTAAGCCAATATTTATTTTATTTGTTTGCATCGTAACTTTAATAAATCGAATTCATAAAAATGTTGTATGTGTTGTGTTGGTATTAGAGCGAACCATGAAGTATTTAAAAGGACCAAGGGCATAAAGAATCAGAAAGGCCAGCAAGGGTATTAACAATACCATTACGTGTTTTGTTTGAGGTCCGTAAACACACAGCAATGAACCAGTAAACCATAAATGCACTAGTGGCGGCTGGTGCCCAGACTGGATGTTTCACCTCCATCGAACATAACGGTAAAAATGTAAGCAATTCAAATCAATTACAACTAAGTTAAATAGAAGTCTATATTGAAACACTACTTGCATAGCGTTTTGCTTTGGGTCCGCGTAAGGCACATACACCTCCCACGCAAGTGGTTCTGGCTTTGATTTCCATTGGGAACTTACATTCTACTCCAGTACATCGCAACAAGCACTATTGCTTCGACACCTTTCACACAAATAAAATTATTTTTTCGAAAAATTCACTACCCTGGTATATTTGGCAATAATGAAATATCTTCGACACACATTCGTATTCACAAGAACGTTCGCAAACCGCTGGCCGGCCAGCTGCAGCCACGGGGGACACCAAGAGACTTCCATCCAGAGCGGCATTTACACAAAGAACTCATCAAATATACGTTTTGAATCAACAAACCCAATATGAAATGACAAATTCTCCAAATATCATAAACAATGCATTGAATATCGCCAATAATTGCCTGAACTTGTTTACTTTCAATAACACGCGAAAATCATAAAATTACGACTTTTACAAAGAATTGTACAAGAGAACGTAAAAGGACAGAAGCCTCCAACAATTTTTATCCAAAATAGAAAACCCAGAAGAATCTGTGCTATACTTCAAGCAGTGTGAAATAGAAGAAATAAAGGAATTGAAATGCCAGAAAAAAACAGGGGACAAAATAATCTGAATATGGGGATAGAAAAAGTAGCTCTACTCCTCACACACATCTTCAACAAAATCCTAGAAAATTAAGAAATTCAAGAACAATGGCAGAAGCTAGGTGGGATTTCAAAGTGGCTATACATTAAAAATACAAGAAAGTTGAAAATACAAGAAAAAGAGAAAATTAGATCACAGCGTTGTAGAGCGAATTTTTTAAGACACTTATTCAAATATGATCGTATTTTTGAAGTTTTGAAAAATCACGTTTCAAAAAACGTTTCTAAAGGAAATATTTATCGTTCAAAAGGATCAAATGATTGCATTTTCTGAAACTTAGTTATATTTTGAAAAAAGGTTTTCTTCCAGAATTTGTATATTGTCCATAGATTTTGGCGATAGGGGCATTTGAATAAATTGTTTTAAGTAATTAAAAATGTAAAGGTTCGACATGAAATTTAAAACTTCTGACATGAGAAAGCTTTTTCTGCAAACCAGTGTACAAGCACAACATTTAATGGCGAGTACACTGATGAGAAGCATTTTTTGAGATGCAGATTCGTAGTTTAGAAATTCGCGAAAGCTTTAGTAAAACACACTATTTTTCACAAAAAATTGTTCTAGGCAAAGAGCAGGGCTTTTGACATGAGTTATATTTTTCTTTAACCTTGGAGCTTACACAAAATTTAATTGTGAATACACTCGTGAAAGATATTATTCCGGAAGAAGCTTCCTTTTCCAGATAATCACGAAAGCTTTCGTCAAACGCGCCGTTTTCCACACAAATGCGTCGGAGGTAACGGATAAATTTTCAAGTGTCTGTAAATTAAAAATGGGGCTATTTCTCGCCGTCAACTCGGCTAGAAAAGGCGTTCTGGCGAGGTACCGTCCCTCTCCTCCATGTGCCGACATGGTGAAAGTTGCACATTTGGGACCTGAAGAGTTTCTGAGAGAATTCCGCTCCGGACCTGCTTTCTCATGGGCGAGTAGACAAGCTGTCTGGCATTCGGGCCCAGACATATTTTCCGCCTCGGAGTGTTTCACCAGTGTGTAGGTTAACTTCAAATTGCGAACTTTCACGGCTTCGGCCTTAAGGCAAAGGGCCGACATTGCCAAAATTGCCCCTTTGGAACTTGGATAACTTCCAGGCGAATGCTGGTAGGCAGACACCCCCTCATATACGTGCAGTCGACCTTTCTGTCTTTCTCGGTTTTCCACCTCAAAGTGTTTCTTCGAATGCAGGTTAGCTTCAAAGTGCGAACTAAAAAGGCTTCGGACTTAAAGTCGCCCCTTTGGGACTTGAATAACTTCCAGGTGAATGCCGGTAGAACCGCCCCTCCTATAAGAGCAGTAGACTCTCCTGGCTTTTGAACCCGGGCTCACCGTCCCACCTCGTGGCCTTGGAGTAGAGGTTGGATCCAAAGAGGCAACTTTGTGCCGAGGGCCGACATTACGAAAGTAGCCTCGATGAGACATGAATAACTTCCAGGGGAATGCCGGTAGAGAGTTGCGCTCTTCTGTGAGAGCAGTCGATCTTCCTGCCTTTCAAACCGAGGTCCGTTTTCCCCCACCTCAGGGTGTTTACCCGGTTTCAGTAGCAGTGTCATTCAGCGATTGCTGCCACAGATCACTTGTAAACTGCGTGCCGTTGTCACTAAGGACACGCTGGTAGGTTCCACATTCTATGAAGAAACCTTTCACTAAGTGTTTAAGACAATTTTTTGCAGTAGGTTTAACAACAGGAAAACATTTTACATATTTGGTGAACACATCAATTACTACGAAAATATGGCAGAATCCACATCTTGCTCTTGGTCAAGTAAATCGTCCATTACACATAGAGTCAAGATGTGAATCGTAATATTTAACTTACAATTATGGTTGAGAATTTCGTTCCCTTCTATTCTTAACCGGGCCGGTTTAACGACCTTTGTGAAGAGTATGGAGGGTCCGGGGGCTGAGAGGCCGGTAGGGGTGCGCTTTGACCTTGAGCGCCATTGTAGTGTGCCTGGTGAAATCCGGGCGGGGGAGCGGTGGAGTGTTCGTGGCCTTGTGGTGGGCGTGAGGAATAACCTCGAGATTGGTTGGTATTACCGTTCCGTGGGCGTGATGAGTTTTGATAAGAAGCGAATTGCAAGTTAGTTTGGTCAAATTCGCCCATTAAAATCTGAAATTGATCAAGGTCCCTAACATAACTAGTTTTAAGGAGATTCTGAATGGCGTACAGATAATGGCGTGTTAAAAGTCACAATCTCATCGTCAGGTGGAGTCGGTTCACATTGCTTAAGCTGAGCAATATGGGATACTGCATAGTCACGCATAGATAAATTACCATTTTGATCCCATTTTCCTTTCGCCAAATCCATTTTAAAGTTATATTGAGTATTTCTGTCCCAAAAGCGATCAATGAATTTACTTTGAAACTCCTGATAATTTGACGGCAGTGGAACAATTGTTTGATACCACTCCTGAGCGTGATCAATTAACATCTGAGAGATAAGTTTCGATTTCGAAGACTCAGGAATATGTTGTGCCAAAGCAAAATAATTTTCCACATCAAATAATTTTCAAAATAATTTTCAACATAAAAACGTCATGGGCTGTTCGCGACGATTGCCTAAAAAATTTAAATTAGGGGGAATTGACAGGGGCATTGGACTGATTGGAAAAGCTGCTACAGTCTTTTCTGCCACTTTGTTTTTTAACTCTTCTATTTTAGATTCTACCTCCTTCCGTTCCAATAGCGATTGTTGGTGCAGAATTACTGTTGCTTTTTCTATTTTATTATTCACGATCTCGTGAAAACCTTTAATCTTATTATCTACTCCCTGTAATTTAATCTTGCCTTCGCTTTTGAGGTTTGAGATTTCAGTTACAGTATCTTTAACTTTATCACGTGCCCATTGTTTTAAGGTTTTTAGACTTTCTGTAACACATTCAATATCTTTGTTAACGCTTTCTTTAAAGTGAGCGATTTGTTGAATAGTGTCTGATTGAACTGATTCGCATTTCTTTATCTGGCCTGATAGTTGTTCTTTAAGTACAGACATCTGGAGCGAATTGGCGTTAACAGCAGAAGCGAGAGAAGCAATTTCAGAATTCTGTTCTTTGACTTTTGTGTTGACGGAGTCGAGTTGCTGACAAACTTCACTTTGAAATTGGGTGAAAACAGTGCGTTGTTCATTTAATTTAGTCTCAAGAGATAGAAATTTAGAATCAAAATCTTTACGCTGTTCATCGAATTTACAGTTTAAAGAATCAAATGTCGTATTTTGCTCAAGTCTCATTTAATCAGTTTTAGTATTTTGCTCATGTCTCATTTCATCAAGTTTAGACATTAAGCTGATAAATAAAAGGGTCGTCTGGTCGGTAGGTACCGTTAGCGTGGACTGAGCGAGAGGCGAAACGGTTGAGGGTTGGAGGGCTGGCTCTACCTGGGTCGTAGCCGCCGCGGTCAAAGGCGACACAGCTGCGACGGTCGGGTCGGCCGTCGCCTGTTCGGGGGTTGTTTCGCATTGAAGGGCGAGGTTAGTGCCCTCCTCATCTATAGTATTTCTATCGTCAGACATTTTCGCTTGTGGAATAATTGAAACGAGGTATGAATGATAATTACGCCTACAGCGCGTTACACAAAAGTACAATGATAGCAAAAACAATAATACCAAAATTACACAAAAACACTGAAAAGTTTCAGCATAGCACTGTGAAATGAACATAAACACTATGAAAACAATATGAACAGGACATTAAACAATGACGAAAAAAAACAGTATTAATATAAAATGATGTAGGAACCAGGTGCATCCCTCAAAGTTCAGTAAGTGTTGAAGCACTAATTAATAAAAATTAACAAAATATGTAAAATAAAATTTAATGCAACAGACACAAGCTTAAAATTCGATTAACAAAACAAATCACGTTGGGCGCCAAATATGTGATGAACCCGACCTGTCGCATACGGCAACCCACGCATGTGAGCAATGCGCGCAGCACGCGGGCCGGATACCTCACAAAAAGGGGGGAAAACACCGTCACACAGAAGTGTGTCGGTAATCAGCTGACAGGTGTGCGCGTTAAATTTATAAATGATGGGCGCCAAACGGGCACTTACCTGTCACCTGGCACCGGCATATGAGAACCTCAGGGGTGAGCACTCTTGAATGAGGGCATGCACTGGGTTTGCTGCTATTACTACTTTATAATAATTACAAGGTTATGTTTCGGCTTAAGTGTCAATCGCCTGAATGGCCAGAACACGTTTATTGCTTTTTTTCTGATACAATTTGGTCGGAAAGTCTCTTAACTTAAACTCTATTATTATTTTTTTTTACATTAGATGACTCCTTTTTGAATGTCTTTAGAATTAGTACAAAATGATAGTCGTTGAGTCTACCTCTTTCGATGATTGCACATCTTATGTCGTCCTCAAAACAAACGCTGCCGCGAACCGCGTCGTAGCAGGGCGCAGCCAGCCGGAAGCAGCAATACGTGCGGTGCTATCGTTCCTTCCCGTTCCAATCCTTCGCCGATCCGCCGCCCGAAGTCAGGAGGTGGATGAAAAAGCTCCGATCGGTGGGAATCGGAGGGGCACCCCTACTCCGTACGCCACCCCTACTCCGTACCGGTTCAGCCTTGATAACTCGGCTGCACAAATCGATCCTTACGGATCGACGCCGGCCCGTTGAAATGGAATAAATTCCAGTTTTGTGCTTTCAAACGGGGCCGCCTGCACTCCGTTGGTTGACCAAACTCTAACTGCTGGCTCCAACTACCTCTCCTCAACACAGCAGTCTCTTTCCTATGCCGTTCTCTCGCCTTCTATCTGTGTTCTGCCAAAAAACTCATCTCTCGAGCTTCCTGCGTCGCATCCCCACTCTCTTTTCTAATTTTGCACATCGCTCCTTCACGTGATCAGAATTTTAAATGTTATTGGTCGAAATCTCAGTTTCTCGAATATTCGACGCGAGTCGGAAGCCGATAGGGCATTTTCTAACTAACGTCATTTTCTGGGCGCCTGATTGGTGGTCTTTGTTGTGCGTGTGTTTTGACCAGTACACCAGAAATGAGCAAAGCAGTCCTTTGTGCTGTCTCCCTGATGATTATATGAGTCCTATGGGATTACTTAAACAGTAGCCGGGATCTCTATAATTCACTTGTTCCGGTGCCTAGTGTAAACGTGGGCGGGCAGCCGCCCGCTCTTTGCCTGAAGGGCTGTCCCCGGGAGACAATCCCACCCTAGTCGTAAATCTCTGGTTAGAACGACAGGCACATGTTCGCGCGTCTTGTGCTGAGCCGTGTCAAATCAGGGACTGTCCTAATTGGCGTGATCGAGGGGTGAGTTTGGGTCCGGCGACCAGCGAAGGCCTCATTGCAATATCTTTCGTTTCTGCGCCGCTCTAACAAAATTACTTTGGCGTGAGTATAGTTTCGTTATAAGTAACGAAATGAAAGTCTGCGCCAATTTACTTTCGTTACAGAATGAATAGACCCTGGAAGACAGTTTCGTTTCTGTATTAAAACTACACGAAAGTGAATTTCTCTGCATTGGGTAAGAAACGTTATTTCTTTATTTAGTTTCGTTATTAAAAATCGTTGAAGTTCAAGTAACGAAAGCCTGGAGAGATCCATTCAGAGGATTTGGATCTCATACAGCATTTCTGTAGGTATTATTTTGTTTCAGAACTACTTAAACACAAGTAATTATCTGATTGCACCACCCATTTTAAAACTATAAAATCAGCTTTATTACAAAATTTGTTACCCGAACTCTTGTATTCTTGTTTCTGTACACACAACTAAGTAACTCTATTGTTAATTGATAAGTATTTTTTAGTTTAAGTCACTTTGTTTAGTTTGAGTACTCATGATTGTAGTGCTTTTACAAGCTGTTTTCGAACATCGTTTCTGACATAAGGA
This sequence comes from Teleogryllus occipitalis, assembly GCA_011170035.1. Classification (NCBI taxonomy): domain Eukaryota; kingdom Metazoa; phylum Arthropoda; class Insecta; order Orthoptera; family Gryllidae; genus Teleogryllus; species Teleogryllus occipitalis. Next base: position 66,699 of record BLKR01004926.1, on the reverse strand, counting down.
ATACAAATAGCATGAAAAATTACACTCAAGAATGACCAGGAAGTTAATAGATATTAATGAACATAAACATAACTTAATTATTTAACTATTTCACAATTTTGACAATGTTTAAAAATTATCTTCGCATTCCTAGCAAGATACACACAGTTTTGACACACTGGACGGTCATAGAAATAAAGAATGAAGATATTACTTTTCTTTTGACCTTGGACACAAGGCACACCTCTTTCTTTTTAAATTTGAAGTATTTCCAGTATGTCAGAATTTCTTACTAAAGTAAGAACATAACCCGTTCCTTTCGTTACGCGTTTAGTACCTTTCTTGTTACCAGAAGCCGCAGCTCTCTCATTTAAAATTTTTTCGTTCATGTAGGGGGAGTTCTGTAGCAAGTGTTTTAGAAAGTCAAAATGCGATATTTCTATATAATTTTTCATTAAAATATACAGAACACGAGCATTGACCTCAATCATACTGAGAATGGCATAGAACAAAGCCATTTCCCACCTGCGTGTACGATGCCCTTGCATTCCGAAAAATCAACTCTCTCTTTCGTATTATCGTAAAAAGGTATTACAGATTTCGATTGTCAGGATTGTTCTTTTGAATGATGCATTGTAGGTAATAAAATGACGGTCTTCGCTTTCTTTGTGACATGGGAGAGGAGAGTTGTATCTTTTTTAAAGCCATATTCTGATATCCAATTGAGCGTCACTAATTGGCCTGAAATTGGGGGGAAATTTTTAATTATTTTTTAAAGTGCCTACATATGTATGTATTGTAATGGGACAGTCGCCCGCGCATGGTAGCGACGAAATAAAAATAATATAAAACCATATTTTAAAACGCCTATGGAAACGCGTAGCGGAGGCTCGCCGCGAAAGCGGCAGGAATTGGTACAATGTACCGTTACTTGGCGTCGCCGGTGCAGGCACCCGAAGCTCTCCTTTGTGTCAGAGCCTGGTGAAGGGGCGCGCCAGTGACGTTAGTGGGATTTCCACCCTCCGCGCCGAGCGTTGGCGAGTTCTGCGAATTTGTGACGTGGGGAAAATTCCGGTGACAACGCGAATTCCAAACTGCACCCTGCCACGACGGTGCCACCACGATTGGTCGCTTCGTATCGCGTGACGCGACTGACCAATAAGCGCAACGTCGCGTGGGCGCGGTCACGTGATCCCGCGGAGCCAGCGAGCTCCGGAGCGAGGTAGCGAGAGGTCTTCTGGTTCCAGCAGCGAAAGCGAGTGGACGCTCCTTTTGGTTGAGCAGAGGTAGTGGGCAGAGTTGTTCTGGTTCAAACAACGCGTAGGCAAGCACGCCGTGAGGATTGCCTCGGGCCAAGTTTACGGGCCACGCGTCGCATACCGCGAGCATCCTGCTGGTTCGCCGCTCAGTCACGGACGGGCGACAAACGAAAAACGGGCAACGGCCTTAACCAGTGACGGCCGCCGCTCGCGCCACCGCCGCCGCCACCGCTCCGGGTAGCCCGGCGTTCATCCAGGCGCCGCCACCCTGCGCCGCCGCTCGCACCGCCGCCGCCGCCCCAGGCCACCCGGCGTTCATTGAGGCGCCCGGCAACCCCGCGCCGGTCGGTGACCGGGCCGAGCCGCCGCTCGCACCGCCGCCGCCGCCCCAGGCCACCCGGCGTTCATTGAGGCGCCCGGCAACCCCGCGCCGGTCGGTGACCGGGCCGAGCCGCCGGCAACCCAGCGCCACCCTGCGCCACCGCATCGGGAGGATGGCCCGAGGCGCCGCCTGATCTACCGGCTTCGACCTCGACTTCCCGCGCCGTACTGGACTGTAAACGAGACGAGAGAGGGGCGAATGACCGCCTGATGTACCATAGCTGTAAGTTAGGTTAAGTTTCTTTTTGTTTTGTTTTTCCTTGTCATTTGTATCTGGCCTCACCAGTGTAAGCTCACTGATATTAAACGTAAGTTCAGAAAAGAGCTATCTCTTCATTGTACAAGACGCATGCCAATTCCTACGCCACGCATGGTCCCATTCAGCATTTCAGGGACTTCTGCGGGTGTAGCCGGGCAAGCTTCATCTTTCAACAGCGCCAGGAGAAGGTAGGTCGAGGTCGCCCTGAGAGCACTCTCCGCCGACGACGACGGGGGGTGTTATAGTATCAATCACATACGATCAAAATATTGATTGAAAGCTTTGAAAATAGAATTGTCGACATACCTGAGACGTTGATGGTGATGTGGGGTCAATAATGGGAACAGATCGTAAAAGCTGTAGTTTGTCTAATAACCAATACACAAATGCCCAACGATTGCTGCGGCGACGAAGCTGTTAATGTTTGTATAGACGTTGCCAACTCAGATAGCATTTTGCAGATAACATTTTATACTGTATTTTACAGGGAACCATTTGAGAGTTAATTTTCAGAAAATTGAAAAACCTGGCCACAACCTAGGACGCATTTTTGTTGGAAATAGCGAGTTTTACGAAAGCTTTCGAGAATTCTGGAAACGAAGCTTCTGGTGGAAATAGGCATTGGACCGGTGTAACTGTTATTGATATTTGCGTGACATTGGTTTTTAAAAGAAGCTGGCTAATGTCAAAATTTGCAAAATACATAAGGCTTCAGAAAATTCCATCATTAGAGCCAATCGAACGATCTTTTGTCGTCCGATTGGCTCTAATGATGGCATTTTCTGAAGCCTAATGTATTTTGCAGATTTCGACATTAGCCATTTTGAAACGTGTTATCGAAAGTATTCCCCATTACATTTCGTGTTAGGACACTTGTTTTCAGAAGAAAACTCGTAACGAAATTTTCCTAATTCATAAAGTTGAATTTCTACATTTTTAATGACAAAAGAATTGGATTCTAAAGGCCATTATCCAGAACTACGGACAGTATTCAAATTCGGAAGCAAAAGTACTTTCTAAATTTAGTTTCAGAAAATGATTTCATGTGCAACATTCGGAACATAAATGTGCCCTCAAGTAGCGTTTTAACGAAACTAGTGTTTTTTTAAATGTCAAGAAAACGGTCTTTTTGACTCGCTTTATCTTCTAAAGTATTCGCTCCAGAACACTGAGTTTTACACAGCTGTTTTTCAGTACTTTACTCTTTTTTTTGGGTTGTTTGAATTAAATTTTTAAATTAGAGACACTGAAAATTTAATTAAGTTTCAGAAAATGTTAGCATTGACGCCATTAGGACGATAAATGTTCCCTTTTAGATTGTTTTATCACATCTAGTGATTTTTCAAATATTGCCGTCATTGCCGTATCAAGAATTCACAGACGAAAACAGATTGTAATATATTGAATTTTATTCGAGCTACGCTCCGACACCTGAATACCCAATTTACAAAAGTAAATATAATAAATATATAACTAAATAAATATAATAATAAAATATATTAATATACAAATATAATAAACAGAATAAACTGACCCGTTACAAGAAGGAATATTCAACTGGTCACAACCGCTTGCCTGATATAATAACTGCTGCGGTGTGATGCACCGTTAACTCTATGATGTGCGCATACAAGCGAGAATGCCCACCTCACATCTCGACACATGCACACCGGTTTCAGCCCCCTGCCTCCGTAGCGTACACATCGAAGTGCCACGCGCCACGCACAACTCACACGACGTCCTACGGACGAACCCAGAATCTGAAGAATCAGAAGATCAGAAGAATTTTGTCCGGGGTCCGCTTATATACTTTTCTGGCCCGGTTGACGGAAACGGCTAGATGACGCAGCCGTTTCTGCTTCCGCGTTTCCACAGCCAGCATGTCGACGGGGTTCACAAGCCTGCCCCCGTGGCCACCCACGTCACGGACGCTCCGTTGGGATGCCTCCCGTTGCCCTGATCGAACGCAGGTTTTCCCCGTCGTCCAAATATAGACCCTTTGCTCAGTAACACGTCCCTTCAACAAGCGCTGCCCGCTGTCGCAAACTTCTCCCATGTGCGTTTCAAGTACATGAAATACACGTAATGAATATATTGTACAGCCTGTTTTTACAAGGCGACTGTAATGACGTCACAATATTTAAAAAAAATTGGATGATTTGGATTCACTGTATCTCCTAAACTATTCCGTCTACAACGTTGAGATTTACAGCCACATGATCAACACTTTTACACACGCGACCAATAACTACGACGCATGTCTGTGGAATTGGTTTGTTTTACGAAAACATTCGAAAATTTCAGGAAAACAAATCTAATACTGTAAATAAACAAATACAGCGAGACATAGTGACCCAATTTTTGAAATTTTGAAATATATTTAGTTTCGATAAAACGCCCCTAGTGAGCACATTTATTAACCAAATGGCGTTAACGTTAACATTTTCTGAAGCTCCAATTAATATTAATAGTAGATTTTCCCTGCAGAATTGAAATATTGTCTATATTTTATTACGAATGGTCATTCTGAGTCTATTATTTTGTTATAAAATTTGTAAAAATTCAACGACACTAATATATTTTGCAAATTTTGACATGAACCAGATTGTTCTAAAAGCTAGTATCCAAACACGAAATTAAATGGCGAATACACCGGTGAAAATATTTTTATTAGGCACATCGTTTTCCAGAATTTCGCAAAACCTTTCACACAAATGCGCATTCTTCACACAAATGCGTCCTGGGTAACGTCCTGGTTTTTCAAGTTTCTTTAGATGCAGTCAAAACCACAAGAAAGAGAGCAAAGTACTGATATTTAGGCGTGTAAATCTTGGCGTTGTAGAGCGAATATTTTAGGACGTACAGCGAGACAAAACTATATATTTTTGAAATTTTGATGAATCAGTAGTTCCGAAAAATAGCTTCTAGAAAGTACATTTATCGTCTGAATGGCAGTCGCTAAATTAAGAGAAGAAATCCTCTAACACGGGGTGCAGTCAGAAGTTTTGTGAGTCTTTGAGGCGGAAAACCAATTGAGAGCAAAACATTCGCCCGTCCGTGTCTGTCCGTCTGTCCCTCCGTCTGTTAATACTGATAGCGCCGAAACCATGCGCATGATTTGTTTTCATATTGAAGAAACCCCTATTCTTCTAGCTCTAGTTGAAGCTTTGAGATTTTGAAAAACATTCTTAACTATTTGAGGGTACTTTACAAGCTCCCCGGACATTTTCTCAAAAAAGGCTCGAAATTTTTTGTTTCAATTCCTTCTTAAAATAGGGTAAAATGCACTTATAAAAGTGGCATAGGTCAGATTTTCGCGGTCAACTCTGAATTTTCGAAAATTGCAAAAGTTGGAATTTTTTCGCCGTTTTCCTACAACTACAAAATTTAAGACAGATATTTTCCCTTCAAATGAAATTTATTGTCCATAAATATTTCTTTCAAAAGGCCATGTACATTAAAAAAATAGTTTTCGTGCAATAGTGCGTGCAATCAATTTTAAAAAATTACAGAAACAATATTTTCTCATAAACGGTTCCAAATTTTGTCTTCAAATTTTCGGTAGGTAATAGTGCCAATCAAACCCTATACGATGACATAAAGGCCATTTTGCTCTATTCTTTTGTTTTTAAAAAAAATGCAAAAATTAATTTTTTTTCACTTGTCTCTCACGTTGGTGATATTTGCACGTTATTGTAATTATGAGTACATGTTCTTTAAATAATGTCATACAATGTTTCTCAAAAATTCAAAGTTCAGAAACAGTTTACTGATAAAATGAGCTCAAAATTGCTCATTTTTAGAAACGCTGTAATGCTTTTTTTTCTCAAAAACAGCTCCAAATTTTTCCTTCAAATTTTGTAAACGGATAGTGAAAATTCGCTGTTTAAGATGACATAAAATTAATTCTGGTATATTCTATTGTTTATTACACAAATTTAATTATTTTTTAAATGTCACAGGCCGTTCATATGCACGTTTCCATAGATTTGCATTATTGCATTTGTATTGTATTGCAAGTGTCTTTAAATGAAGTTTTTCGACAACTCAATAGATTCCTGCAAAAAAGAGCTTCAAATTTCGCATTTACAGTAATGGTTAATCACATTTTCTTAAAAACGGCTCCAAATTTTTCAATGAAAATTTCAAGACGAGTTTTTACTCTTCTTTCATATTCTTGAGTTAGCGTTTCGGTTCTACTATTAGGAAACCGAAATATTGAGAAAACGTCAAAAATGTACTTAGGGCAACCATAGATGGCAGCTGGCCAGAGAACGGAGCATTATCGTAGTTAGTCCACACGAAGGAAATTAGAAAAATTTCCTACGACTAAGTCTGTGCCATTCTGTAGCACTTCTAGTTTAGTCTTGTCTCTCACTTCTGTATTATTCACTTTAAAAACGATTTCTTTACATTATTATGAATACATGTGCTTTAAAAAATGTCAAATCAACTTTCGAAAAATCTCAACAGTTTTCTGTGAAAATGAGATCAATTTTCCGCATGTTCAGAAACTCTCAAACGATGATGTTATCATCCTCAGCCTGGGATTTATTTGTTATATTATACATTGTCGGCATCATTACCATTATTAATTGGTTTATTAAATTTTTATAGAAGAAATGTAACTATATTTGTATGGATTTTGAGGTGATGAGATTAATAGTTTAAAAATGTATTAAACATAATTATTGCATTTCTAGTGAAAATATATGTTTTAGGGTTCATTTATAATTACCTAAGGCTCATGTTGAAGCTCTTATTTCTGGTTCTATGATGTTTGCAATTGTTTTGTTGAAATTAGGTGGTTATGGCTTAATGCGTATTTTTAGAATTATAACGTCTAGTTGTTTAAAATATAACTTTGTTTGGGTTGGTATTAGTAGGTTTGTAGTATTGATTAGTAGGTTTTTTGATGAGTTTAGTATGTTTTTGTCAAGTGTCAAGTTGATTTGAAGTCTTTAATTGCTTATTCATCTGTTGTTCATATAGGGATGGTATTGAGTGATTTGATAACTTTAAATTGTTGGGGGTTTGTTGTTGTGACGGTGATTGGACGGTGATGGTGATTGGGCATGGATTATGTTCTTCTGGTTTATTTTCTTTATCTAATATTGTGTAAGAGCAGTTAGGAAGTCGTGGTGTCGTGAGGCTGGCGACATTAGGAAGGAGCGAGAGGGCGTACCATTAAGAAAACTGGCTCCTAGAGAATTTCCTGTTTATTTAAGGGATTTCTTACACTAGCCATAGACTTATAACTTCTACTCACATGGTGAAAGGCCGCAGACAAGTCACTCGGTGAGGGCGGTGTAGGTGGCGGTTGGCGGCAAGGCTCGGCGGCGTCGTCTCAACATCCACGCGACTGGTTGGTTTGCTCTAACCAAAACGCCTAGTCCGTCAGGAAGCCAGGGTTATTCATTCGGCGCCAGCGTACCTCCCAGATCGCGGGGAACCACGTGACAGTTCCAATACTTGTCCAGAGCGCCTAGTGCCAGCTGGCAGCCAGGGTTATTCACTCGGGGTGGAGTACAGGAGACTGCCCCGCGTGGAGCAGCGCCGGAGATTATATAGGTCGCCAAGGCGGTCAAGGGTCGCATGTCGTCATGGTGTGTCACCCGGCGCTTCAGCCGGGAGCATGGGGAGGGTGCAAGGGTTAGTGCCACGCCGCGCCTGGCGGCGGGATGTGTCAGCCCGTCGGAAAGGAAAAGGGGTGAGTCGATGGGTACAAGGGTCGGCGCCGAGATGCGTCAGTCGGTCTGGAAAGAAAGGGTGAGTCGAAAGGCGCAAGGGTCACAGCTCGTCACATCACCCCGTCCGAAGATAGCCCCCCGGGGGGGGGGTCCACAATCACCCTGGACTTGTCCGTGACCTTACGAAAACCAGAGTCCTGGTTGCAGGTTAACCCAAAATTTTAGCGACATTACAACAATTAATATTACACTTAATACAAGAGACGTGCCATAACAATATTTACAAGAGCCAAAAATCTTCAAATCCACTAACACTAATATCCATATTCACAATGCTTACTACAATTAACAGACGTCCAGTCATTAGTCAAAACAGCTGACATAACAATATTCACAAAAAAATCAAAGCAATTAACACTGATACTTCACTAGATTATACTCACAAGACTTGTCAATAATGGGTCATAACAGATCCAGCAATATTCACAGAGAAAAAAAATACATAATACTATCTGCAATTACAGAAATTACAGTCTTCAAGTTAGGGGCCAGCGGTATCTGGCAGACAACATTTACAGGAATTAGAAACAAAATTACAAAACAACAATTACATTACATTAGGAATTACAATTTTCAAGTTAAGGACCAGTGGTACCTGGTAGACAATATTTACAGGACTTAGAAACAATAATACTTGATATGACTACTCACACGGATTAACAGATCTTCACTGAACAATTATGTAGGCAATACCTGTGTACGTTCAATAATGGATGTGGCGAACTAACGCCGAAAATATTCATTAGTTCCGGAAAATCACTACATACACTTGCTTGAACACATACAAACTACTAGAGAATGGCAGAAAACCACCATAAGTAACTAGGTTAGAGGCGGGGGAACAGGGGAATATGGGTTATAGCTACTGGAGCAGGGTGCGCTGGGTTGCTGCGTGTGGTGTCGGGGATCTGAACCGCGGAATGGCTGGGGATAGGTTGAGGCTGGATTATAGTCTCTGTGAGGTGGGTGCAAGGAGAGCGACGACGAAATCTGAGGTACAGGATCACACTACAGCACGATGATCAGGACCGACATCGCCGACAGTGAACTGATCCCCGCGAAATGGGCAATGCGTAGTCGGGATTCGACAGGTGACAGTACTTGCACCTCCCTTTTCACCGCGGCTAGGGAGATCGTGGGGACATTGTGATTATCCAACTTGTTTATTGCGTTCAGTGCATGCTTCAAGATGGCGGATTGCTGCGCTACTTCGACATAGGTCCGGTCTGCTACCCCGGTGTCCACAATCGGAAGTGACTCTACAATTGGATTGATACCTACGTCGGCCTGACTTTGGAATAACTCTGAATGAAATGGTAACTGGTATTGATCAATGTTTGCCGAACAGCTGGACGCCAGACGAAGACGCCCATGGCCTTTTAAGGTAAGTTTAGACGTTCCTTTGGGGCAACTGACTATCGCCTCAGTGCTCTTGCCTACGCTGAAAAACCATTCTCCCGGGGACGGCCCCTTAACGAAGATCGAGTAAGGCGGTATAGCTAAATGGATATCGCAGAGTTGCTTTATGCGTGCGCTCTCGTTCAGGAACACCGCGACGTTGCAGGAGCTAGTCGTTGGGGAAAGGATGGGGAAGTTGGGGGGACATATGGTGAAACCCAGCTTCATACATTGCCGCCCATACTCTAGTGGGAGCAGCATAAAACGTCTTTGAGAAGACGACACCGCCAAGTATGGCGCGTCAGGGCGAATGATAATGGCACTCTGATCAGTATCCTCGGCCCAGGGTAGTGGAATTGCCTTCAGTACTCTAAAGCTAATGTCATGGCTTTGCAGTGGTAATAAGATGAGGATTCGGGTTCCCTCACGCTGACGGAGTACTCGCGTACGCCGCAATGCCGTACCGCCGCGCCTCATCAGCCATTACAGCTAGGCCACTGAAAACAACCGCATATCGCCGTAATCCATTCGCCGCAAAGGTGACTACGCAACAGTTCTTTACAATAGGTGCCCCCACGCCACAATGCCGGAACCGAGATCAATGGCGACACCGCAGCTTCCTGCCCTTGGCACGAGTCCACAGCAGCCGCTTGCCCTTACGGAAGATGCATCAGTACAACAGTGTCAAGTGCCGCAAAAGCCTTATCGCCCCCCTTCCTCGCTCAAGACCTGGCGCATGGCACGGTTCTCTGGCAAAGTATCGTCGACAACGACTACACTCCCAAACATTTCACACCGCTCCTTACTGCTCCCATACAGCCCTGCCCTGCAGTTAGCCAGCCGGAAGAAGATTCTCCGCGCATTAATGAAGTGGTGCGGCGGCTAAATGAAAACGAGCAGGAACGGTCAAAACCCGCAAGTTACGCTGTGTCTAATGGTACAGGGCAGCAGATCAGCGAAGAATCCGTAACGGACCGAACAGCCGTGACTGAGCGGTAAGATGTGACAGCAGCAGAACGGAAACCGACAATGCAAACATCTTACCAGGAATCAACCAATGCTGGATAAAAACACGGTGTTCCCTCCCACCTCCTCCAGAAATAATATGCCCTCTCTGCCGTGCCGCCCGAGGTCCAGTCATCATCCAGAGGGTGATTGCAACCGGGCACAGTCAAAGTGGCACAACCGAAGAACACGAACCGGAGAAGTTGCCGGGCAGCGGCACGAAACGCTGCGGCCTCTTAAGCTCCTCGCCAGAGGCCACGGAAACGAGGCATGCACTAACCTCACCGAACGCTGGCATTTTGACCTTCTCTGCCCCCCCACCCCCACCGCCAAACTCCGCCTAAGATGAGGTGACTCTTTACACATGAGACATAAGACATGACACATGAGACTTGAGACATTAGACATGAGACGTGACACATGACTCATGAGTCATGACCCGTGACACATGACATGTGAAACATGACACGTGACAAAGACACGTGACACATTACACGTGACGCATTAACGTGATACATTACACGTGTCACATGACACGTGACAAATGAACTATGACACATGAAAAGTGACACATGACACGTGACAGATAAAACGTGACATATGACGCGTGACACATGAGACGTGAGACATTAGACGAGAAACAAAAGACGTGAAACATGAGGCCTGAGACAAGAGACGTGAGACATGACATATGACACAAGACATGAAACGTGAGACATGACACATGAGACATGACATATGACACATGTGGCATGACACATACGACATGAGACATTTGACATAACACATGAGACATGACTCATTAAAGAAGACACATGAGACATGAGATATTAAACATTACTCATGAGACATGACACATGATACATGACACATAAGACATGACTTATAACACATGAGACATTATAACTCATGGCTCATGTCACGTGTCACATATGTCATGTCTCAGATCTCATGTGACATGTACCATGTGTCATGTCTCATGTGTCATGTCTCATGTGTCACGTCTCATGTGTTGTGTTGTGCATCATTTGCCATGTCTCATGTGTCATGTTTAATGTGTCATGTCTAATAAGTCTTGACTCATGTGTAGTGTCTCATGTGTCATGTCTCATCTGTAATGTCTCATATCTCACGTGTCATGTCTCAAGTGTTATGTCTCATGTGTCATTTGTCATGTCTCATTCGTTATGTTTCATTAGTCTTGTCTCATATGTCATGTGTCACGCATCGTGTGTTAAGTATCATGTCTCATATGTCATGTGTCACGCATCATGTGTTCAGTATCATGTCTCATGTTTCATGTGTCATTTCGTATGCGCAAAGTCTCATTTGTTATGTGTAATGTTTTATATGTCAAGCCTCATGTCTCATGTCATGTCTCATGTGTCACGTCTCATGTGGCATTTCTCATGTGTCATGTGTCGTGTGATATGTGTCATATCTCATGTGTCTTGTCTCATGTCAGATTATTCGTGTTTAATATATCTTATGTTTTAAATTATGTTTTAATAATGTTTTATGTCGCATGTGTCATGTCTCATATATCATGTCTCATGTGTCATGTTTGATGTGTCACGTCTCATTGTCCACGTCTCATTGTCCATGTCTCAAGTGTGTCGTCTCATGAGGCATATCTCATGTGTAATGTCTCATGTGTCATGTGCCAAGTGTCATGTCTTATGTGTCATTACTCATATGTCATGTTTCATGTGTCACCTCACGTGTCACGTCAAATGTGTCACTTCTCATATCTCACGTGTCATGTGTAATGTGTTATGTTTCATGTGTCTTATCTCATGTGTCATGTCTCATATGTCATGTCTCATGTGTCACGTCTGATGTGATATGTCTCATGTCTCATGGGTCATGTGTCATGTCTTATGTGTCATGTCTTTGTGTTATGTGTTATGTCACATGTGTCATGTCTCGTGTGTCATGTTTCTTATGTGTTGTGTCGTGTGTCATGTCTAATGTGTCTCACGTATCATGTGTCAAGAGTCTTGTGTAATATCTCATGTGTCATGTCTCATATCTAGTTTCGCATGTTTCATGTGTTATAAAGTCATGTCTTATATGTCATTCTTTATGTGTCATGTCTCATGTGTAATGTTGAATATCTCATGTCTTATAGGTCATGTCTCATGTGTCATCATTAATGTGTCATGTCTCATGTGGCATGTCAAATGTCTCATGTCGTATGTATCATACCTCATGTCTTGTCTCAAGTGTCTAGTGTCATATCACATGTTACATGTTTTGTGTCATGTCTCATTTCTTATTTCTCATGTGACAAGTCTCATGAGTCATGTTTCAATTGCCATGTCTTATGTGTCATGTCTCATATGTCATGTCTCATGTGTCATCTCTTATGTGTTACGTCTTAAGTTTCATGTCTCAAGTGTCATGTCTTATGTGTCATTTCTTGTGTGTTATGTCTTAAGTGTTCCCATTTGTCATTTTTCATGTGTCAGGTTTCATGTGCCATGTCTCATGTGTCATGTCTCATGCGTAATGCCTCATGAGATATGTCACATGTGTAATGACTCATGAGTCTTGTCTCATGTTTCATTTGACATGTGTCCTGTCTCATGTGTCGTTTTTATGTGTCATGTCTTATGTGTCGTGTCTCATGTCTCGTGTCTTATGTGTCGTTTCTCATGTATCGTATCTAATGTCTCGGGTGTCATGTCTCATGTGTCATATCTAATGTGTCATGTGATATGTCTTATTTGTCATGTCGCTTGTATCATATCTCATGTGTCATGTATAATGTCTCGTGTGTCATGTCTCAGGGGACACGTGTCACGTCTTATGTGGCATGTTTTGTGTCATGTCTTATATGTCACGTCTCAAGTGTCATGTGTCACGTTGTATGTGTCATGTTTTGTCTCATGTGTCATGTGTTGCCTCTTGTCATGTTTCATGTGTCATGTTTGATGAATCATGTCTATTATCTGTTGTCGCATTTCTCATGTTTCATTTGTCATTTCTAATGTGTCATGTCTCATGTCTCATGTTTTATGTTTCATGTTTAATGTCTCTGATCTCATGTTTCATTTGTCGTGTCTCATGTATGATGTGTGATGAAGTGGAATTCAATATTTTCATGCACTGCGACGGGACCTACCTCTATCTCTTCCATTGAATCCCTTCTTCGCCCCACTCCCTGCCATGCTCTGCCCGGCCACGCCACGATAGCGGTCTTCTCTTGATGCCCATTTGGAAATTTCCGGATTACCTCGCTCATTTTTCTACAAATAATTACATTTTTCTTATTTGAAGTTCCAGTTTCTAAACATTCACTTTATAGCAAAAGCAAAAAACAAATCTAAACTACAAAATAAAATACTTGTAGAGTCACATATAATTTTTGTGGAGTTTTATATAATATTCCAACACTATCAATAAATTGTCACGTTGTAAAACTTATCCTATTATTATATTTTTTCTTCTATTGTATTCATAAAGAAAGTTTTGAAATTGATCTGACAACTCGTGATCTTGAAGGGACTTACTGTTTTAAGCTGAGTATAACATGCACGGGTACGGTAGTAGGTAGATCCGGAGTATTCTGAAACATAAATACCAGTTTTTATAATTTTGAAGACGACAAAAATATATATGTTTAATGTACTATGTGCTAGTAACATGTAGTATAAAACTTATTTCAACAGGTGAATCAATTCATCATACGACTGATACATTAGAAAACTAATGATTCACCAACAGCACATTATGTGTAAATAATAAATTGACAATGCACTGAGTCACATAACAAAACAATATTAGCATCAATTTTTGATTTCAAGTGGTAGAGATTATGGATCCTGAAATATGAATAATAGAAACCAAGGACTCCCAGATATTATTTGCTTAGACAAATTAATTTTTGCTTATTTCTTTTTAGAAAAAATATGAATAAACTCATTCATTTGGAGCGTTCATTGATATACAAAACAACTTCACAGATTGGTCTTAATATGTAAATGATCATTCCTACATTACAGACCACTCCACAGAAATCCATCACATATTGAAGAAAAACTTTTATTGGGTTTACAAAAACATTAATTACTTTAATTTACTCCCTTTTGTACAGGAGAGCTAAATAATAGAAACCAAGAACTCCCAGATTTATTTATTTGCTCAGACAAACTTTTTGTTAGATAAATTAATTTCTGATTTTTTTGAATAGAAAAATATGAATGCATTCAATTATTGGGAGTAATTGATATGCCAAAATTACAGCACAGATTAGTCTTAATAAGTAAATGATCATTTAATTATCACCCACTGCACTAAACTTCTTCCCATACAGAAGAATAAAGTACAACTGCAATTAATATGACAAACAACTGTACAGATTAGTCTTAATATGTAAATGATCATGTCTAAATTACACACCACTGTTCAAAATTCCTTCGCATATCGAATAACAAATTTTACTGGATGTACTGAAAACATATACACATTTTCCATTTTACCATTTTGAACCTAATATCTGTGTAAATAATCAAATTGATAGTCCTAATGAACAGCTGCCCTACTATTTAGAGAATTATTTACATTTCTCCCCTTCTTGCAGTATTATTTTCAATGGGGCGGGCAAGTCGATTTTCCCTCTGAGTAGCCGATTCAAACATTTAGTCGACTGCCCATCTCTTGGCATTTGTAATTTGTTTTGACAATTGTGATACTCGTTTCGTCAAACAATTCAGTTGTCACAAATTTCTGTTAAAGAAGACGTTGTTGAGATTGAACACGATATCTATGTATTGTACATTGTACATTACTGTATATTCTGTACTGTATATTATTATACTTTTTATTCTCTCAACCTACCTCAATTATTAAACACTTTCAAACTCACAATGATTTCTTGCCACTTTGTATATAACACGGACAAAGAGCAATGCATGAACATTTACATTCTTTATCACTTCAGTTACGGCTTTCTTTCAAATGTTCACACAGAGACATTGTATAACCTTATTCAAACTCCAATGAATTTCGTAATAATTCTGGACATTGATAAAATCAGTAGTAGATCTCAGCCGACATCCTCTGGTGGCGTGCAGTTTAACTATTGGCATTGATGCACTCTTGAATCTGTGATGTCAGGCAAGGGAAAAATGTCCAGAAAAGTAATTATTTTGAAAATATATTACTGTTTATGTTTGTAAATCATAGCCTATAGTACTCCAAGGCATTAAATGATGCTAGCACAACAGTTTCATCGGCATTCGTTCAGTAGATTCAGAGATTACCGCGCTGTAAGACAACGCACTTCTGTCTTTATATATTAGTATAGAAGATATGTTTCTTATCTTTTGCATTCATATAATGTGTCTTTCTTTATTGATTTTTTTATGTTTAATTTGAACTGCTACTAATCCTCCCGTTGAATTTCTTTTGTTTTTTGAAATTTTATCTGCTATCTGTATCTAAAAGCTTTAAATGTATCCTTTAATCGTAATTTAATTTTCTATCTTATTTTGTATTTATTTATAATTTTGTTATATCTTTCTGTATCTTGTAGACTGACGAAGACGGCAAAGCCGTCGAAAGCCGGCTATCTTAATAAAACTAATATGTTGACGAAGATGACCTCATTTATTTCTTCTTATGAGAACGTCAACAACACCACATCAGAATTCCCACAAAATTCTGAAAACGTAACTCAGTGCTGGCAGGAAAATTGATGCTATAAATACCTATTTAATTCCAGTGCTGACCTACAGCTTTGGTATTGTCAAATGGACACAAACCGAACTAGATGCATTTAATACAAACTGCTGAGTACTTTGCACCAGATTTAGATGTCACCACCCTAAAAGTGCACTTGAGAGATTCTACCTACCTAGGCCTTTGGGAGGAAGAGTTGTCATAGATATTGTGAATCTCCATCACCAACAACTGGAGAGACTGCGTCAGTACTTCCACGAAAAAGCTAATGGAAGCAAGATACATCGGATTGTAACATATATTGACCGGTAAATTACACCATTGAATTTGTCTGATGAAAAAATGAATCTACAAAAGCAAATACAGACCAATGAAATGAAAATCAGCAACTGGAAAGCGAAGAAATTTCATGGAGCGAGGAAACTTCACTTCCATACCAGATAGAGGGAAAACTAATGAATCGTAAGTCGTCAAGTAAATGGCTGTTCTTGGGAGAAATTTTTGCTGAAACAGAGGGTTTCATGATAGCTATTCAGAACCAAGTAGTATCAACTAAAATCTACCGTAAATTTATCATGAAAGACACTAACGTTCGTTATGACAAATGTCAGCTATATGGAGAACACAGAGAAAATATAGACCACATTATCAGTGGATGCAGCTCTCTAGCATCCTCAGAATATACAAAACGATATGACGACGTTTGTAAAGTGGTTTATCAGCAACTATGCTACAATCTTTTGACGGGTAACCGAGTACCATACTATAAGTACACACCCGAACCAGTCATTGACACAAATAATCACAAAATGTGACATACCAATATGTCACTGAATATTGTACAATATTTATTATAAATGGCGTCAATTAAAGGGGATAAATTATGTGAATATGCTAGCATAGCAGCTGTAAGCGAGCCGTCGTCAAGGTCAACATATTCATGCAGTGACAATCGCGGAGACGGCGAGTTAATTCTATATAGAATTCAGGGATTGACCGAAAAAGCAGTGAAAGTCGTGAAGACGGCTAGTTCGTTTAGCAAGAAATTTAGAGATTGGCTAGGTACGAAAGTACATCAAATGTTATCTGCAAATAAACAATCGAAATTATGGACCGAGCTTTGCAGGGCTGAAAGAATACGAGAGACATTCATTCTGACTGATGCCGTGGTCTTGAACGGATCGTGCTCCAATTAATGTGAGGAGATTTTTTTTAGGGGGGGATTTGTTAGCATCTACTAGGGAATGGATGTTGAGAAAACATCAAAATTTGAACACTAAGTGTGACAGTGGAGCTTAAAATATTTCATGTGAACGAGTTGGAGGGACATTGAGGGCTTGGGCGAAGTTGTCAGTGATTGGACTGGAATGTTACCAGCAAATAGTTTATTGATCTGATGAACGGTGATTGAAGTGAGCTTCCGAGAAAAGAAGAGAGAAGATGGTGTCTGGACCTGAGGACGGCGGCGTTGGAGATGGATAAGGATGGTCCAAAAGCGCGCGAAGACATAAGGTTGGAACGGTCATGACAAACGTTTAATTTTATATTGGGTAAAGTTATACAATATAAAAAATTATTTTAAATTGTTTAATAAATTTTCATGTTTTTGGGAAATGAATATATGATTTTTCATTGAGCCAATTCTAGCAATGAAGTAGCAAGATAGAAAGATATTTGCTTTTCAGGTTCAATGTTTATTTCAATGTACTGGAACAGGTCCATAATAACAGATAGGTTTGTATCATTTAATAAACCGGACATTGTATTGTATTGACATTGTATTTGTTCAACAAACGAATTTGGCGCCGCCGCTGCCGCTATGTTTATTCCAAGAAGGAGGGGTGTATCGGAGGTAGGGAGGGGGGTTCTCCCCAGCCGTCCGTTGAGACGTCACTAGGCAGGAAGGCGAGAGTGAAACGGTCTTGTTGCATTGGAGACGGCGTAGAATGAGGTTATCTTAAGGAAAAAAGGTATTTGTACTGTACATTTTGTTAACTCAATAGAGATTGTGATCAGTGCTTCGGTTGATAGAATGCATTGTGTTAGTGTCGTGACCGGCCGCACATGATTGAATGTGCCGCCACGGGAGCACGTCAGGGGGGCGTTACCGCCCCTGGCGGCAGCGGCCAGCAACAAGCGCGGGCCAGCGGTGCTCGGCTGAGTGCGGCCGCCACGCCTGAGCGAGCGGGGCGAGATTCGACCCCGCCCCTTTTACACAGCCAGTCGGCGGACCTACGGCCCGGGGGGGCTATAAAACCTCGACGCGGAGCTGAGGCAGTCAGTCAGTGAGCGAGCGAGCAGCGGTGAAAGTGCGTCGAGACAGTGGTTAAGTGGTGATTACGGTGAAGTGCGATAGATTACGACGACAGCGCTACGACAACGGACTCTCTTTTCTGGTTACTTGGTGGACTCGGCATACATTGGTACATCTACTGAACTTACGGCAACACGGCTTCGTTTCAGAAGCAGAAATATATTTGCTTTTCAGGTTCCTCGACAAGTCTGTATAGATGGCAGATCGGATAATCATCTGTTAGCATACAATAGTGATTATTTCTATGAAACTCATCGACCCAGGTAGCCGGAAACTAATTTATTATAATTAGAGTTGAAGGTTGACTTGTATAATAGTATCAGCGTAATCTTTTCCTGGCGCCCATTTATACAAATTCGGAACGGATTACGTTGAAATAAATCATCAATATATTCAGTTTATTTCAAAATGGCGCACCAACTGGGGCTGAATTTCTTTTAAATCAGTCAGTTTATTTCAACGTGTTCAAAATTTTGAGAACTCATCACAGAATATTTTCGTTATACCCAGAAGATTCAAACAATGCAACATATTGTGAACATTAATCTGGGCACAGTATTTTACATTGATCTCAGATCACACCGTCAAATTTTGACGGGTTTTCACTAGTAATAATAATAATATAATTATAAATAATAATACTAATAATTATAATAATAATAATAATAATAATAATAATAATAATAATAATAATAAGTCCCCCGAAGACCAGCCGTACGTCCGAGCGATGAACATCTATGCCTTGTGGAGGACGGGCAACGTTACTAATTTATAGGTAAAGGCAAACAGGGCAATGGCAACCCATAGCTATATTGAGAGTCGAATTAACAGTCAAAAGGCCTCGGAAAATAAGCTGCTGCCTGCGAAGCGCCAGGGCACGTCCGGAGCTAGCGCTGGTCGTGACAGTTTGCAAGCCGCTTGTGGTGTGTTGTTGGACATCACTCGGGACCACTCAGGCAGGCCTGCCACGACGGAGATTACATTGGCCTACTGACATGAATGAAAATATTGTAAGGATATTCCAGCGCACTACCCGTTGCAATACAGTATATTTAGGTTACCGGCAGGAATTATATAAACGTTTTATGGAACTTTACCCACACAACTCAAATTACAGAACAGAATGTAGCAGACCGAAGAGCATTAATTTACAAGTCTAAAAAGTACGTCTCGCGTATCGAGAGAGAGAGACAATTAAGCTGAAGTCCTGACAGAGATGCGACGGAATGAAGGGCGGGAAGAAACAATAGTGTCCTTTGTAGAATTAATGCCTCAAATAGCTGAACCGGACGCTATAATCCAGCAAGTAGATGCTTGCCCAAACACCAACACTCTGAAGATTCTATTGAAATTTCACTGCTTGAACAACTCCGTCAGCAATATCAGACAAAAGCAGAATACTGGGGATTTGCATGTCAAACAAGACCAAAAATACCAAGACAACACAGTTCCAAGAAATTGGCACAATTGATAAAATTGGCAAATAAAAATATACTCCCCACTGAAATGGAATAAGTAAAGTGTCTACACACGGCAAAATTGATTCAACCATTTATTGCATGGCAATAGCAATTGTAAAGGCAAATGGTGGGAAAATTATTGAAAGTCGAGAACAACCGCACCGACAACTGCATGAACCACCCTGGAAAATAAGCCTGGAGAAGAGAATAGAGCGACTCGATCTGATATAGCGGTTCTGGAAGCCTATCTGAGGGGAAATAAAGGCAAAAAGATGAAGAGAAAAGCATCACAAATTATGAGAATGCATTGCAAAGGATTGTACGCAGCGTACAATCCTGAAAATGAGTATATCCTAGAATATATAGATACTTTGAAACAAAAACTTAGCCTTTACAGCCAAAGATTTAGAAGCTATAATAAGAGTTTAAAGCGAAAAAAATAATAACCAATCTTTCAATACAAACCAAAAAGTGTTTTATAGGAGATTGAACGGAGAAATTCAAAACATTGATCTGCCAGGGAAGTCATCTGTAGAAGAATTCTGGGGGAGAATATGGTCAACAGAAGGGCACTTTCAAGACAACATGGAAGAAACTCCAGACATATTGAGTGAAGGTGTTACATATTTAAAACCAAAAACAAATGACACTACACATCCAGGGAATTACCGACCAATCACATGCCTTAATGCATTATACAAGATCATGACTGACTGTCTACATACGATCATCGAACAACATTGTGCACAAAATAACATCATATCGAAGACCCAAAAAGGCAGCTGCAAGGGCTCATTGTAAAGTAGAGAACAGTTAATAATAGACAGTGTTATCATGTCTCAGGCATGTGGAAAAAAGTGTAACCGGTATACTTGTTTTATTGATTATAAAAAAGCATTCGACATGGTCCCTCACGATTAGCTCATCCATGTCTTTAGAATATATGGTATAAACCCTATGATTGTGGAATTCCTCAAGTCTGAAATGAACCACTGGTGCACTAGAATACACATGCATTCAGGGAACGAGAGAGTAGTATTAAAGATTTTGAAGATTAAGCGGGGAATATTTCAAGGAGATAGCCTCAGTCCGTTTTGGTTCCGCCTGGCCATTAACCCCCTGTCATATTTATTGGACAACACCAAACTGGGATTTGAACTGAAAGGTGAAGAGAAGTGTGTGATCACTCACCTGGCATACACGGATGACATAAAACTATACTCAGGCTCAGTACAGGGTCTGAAGAAGCTAATATATATCAGTGAAAGATTCTCTAGTGATATAGGCATGCAGTTTGGCATAGAAAATGCAAAATATAAAGTATTCAAAGGGGAAAATTCACAGATAGCACAGAGCACGAGACTGCATCAAGAGATCATCACAGCATTGGGAATGAATGAGTTTTACACGTATCTGCGGTTACAACAAAATAAAATGATTATATACAGATAGATAAAAGAGACGTTAAAAACAGAGTTTACCAGTAGATTGAATACCATACTCAAGACCCTCAACTCTCGTAATCTTACAACAGCAATTAATACATATTCCATTCCTGTGATTACTTACTCATTAGGCATTATAAAATGGACCAGAACGGATTTGGACTCACTGGAGAGGATTATCAGGGTCCAAATGACTCGTTTCAAATATCACCATCCAAAAAGTTCTATCCAAAGAATAACACTACCAAGGAAATTAGGGGGTAGGGGCATCTCCATGGTAATCTCCATGCAAAACTGAGAACGGACATGAGAGGATATTTCAATAAGAAAGCCTTGTCAACTCAGCTGTACAGAGTAATACAGCAAGTAGACGAGAACTATACACCACTCAACCTTAAACAATAAAATGTATTACACGAACAACCAACACAAGCCGAGCACTTAGAACAATGGAAACAAAAAGATGGTAGATATCCTACAGAAATAGCCAAATCAAATGTCGACGCCTGCTTGTCGTACAAATGGCTTAAAATAGGATATATCTATCCCCAGACTGAAGGATTCTTCATAGCAATCCAGGACGAGGTAATTGCAACACGAAATTATCTCAAGTACATTATGAAAGACCCCGCAATGCCTTCTGATATCTGCCGGGCTTGTGGTGTAGGCCAAGAAACGATCCAGCACATTACTACGGGTTGCAGTATGCTGGCCCCAGCGGATTATAAAAAGAGGCACGATATGGTAGCACGAATCATCCACGCCTAACTTGCAAGGAAATGTGGAATTGCTAGTGAATTTGATACACTCTACTACAAGTACCATCCACAGAATGTCATCGAGAATAACTTCTATAAATTATACTGGGATCGAAGCGTATTGACCGACAAAACAGTTCAACATAACAGGCCAGATGTAATACTCTGGGATAAATCTAAAATAAAAGTATGGCTGATAGACAAAGCAGTTGAAGATACCAGCAACCTCAACACAACACACAAAAAGAAAACTCAAAAATACAGGGAACTTACACAAGTTATGAAGGAGCAGTGGCATGTATTGGAGGTGGAGATTGTGCCGATCGTCCCCTCAGCAACAGGTGTGACACCTACCATCCTGAAGCACTCTCTAAAAAAACTGGGGATCCAGACGAACATTATCATCAATCTAAAGAAAGCTGTGATTCTGAGCACATGTTCTTTAGTCAGAAGATTTATGGGTTCCTAAATAAATTTGTGTAAAAAATTATTTACTTTTTAATTTATAAACGAAGTGTTTAAATTTATATTTATAGAAATGTTTACCTTCTAATTAAATTTTAAAGTAAAGATATTTTTGTTAAAAGTAATGTACTACGGAAATCATACATTGATAGAAATATCTGTATGACTCCTTAAACATGTACCAGAAAGCTGTAAATAAATAATAATAATAATAATAATAATAATAATAATAATAATAAATATAATAATATTACTAATGATAACAATCAATATATTAATAATAAGAAGAAGAATATTGAAAATAATAATATTTATAACAATAATAATAATAATAATATAAAAAAATAATTTTAAAATTAAGATTCAGTTTGATTTGTGAAAGTATGTGCTACAACATCATCTTCAAGCTATCAATCATCTGGGAAACCAGCTGAGAAGAATTTATACCCTAGCCTTTAAGCAATAACATTCTATATAGGTTGAGCATGGTAGCATAAGTTAAAATGTTTGTCATCTTTTTTCTTGAAACTGGTACATCAAACAAATCAAATTGTGATCCTATGGCCATGCCAATGTGTCAAAAAGACAATATTTTGTTATAGAAATGAATTTCTATTCTGAATTTTTCAATTTAAAAAAATTGTTCTTCATGTCACAAAAATTAATACTTTTAAAACAGATTTTTATTGATTCTAAGGAAATGAGCGATAGAAATGAATTGGTCAAACAAAAGCTCAAATTTACATCAAATTTGTGATTGAATGGAACAATCGTTTTGCTTCTGAAAGGCTCAATTAAAAGTTTAGAGCGAAGTTAAAAATTATTCATCAACACGTGCGTTTCAACAGGGCGTTTCATAGAGCGCCCTGCTCTAGCTCTAACGCCTTTCAGCAGCAAGCCCGCCGAACATTCACGTTTCGAGAGTTGCCTATTTTGCAGGCACATTTTATTTCTTTGTACCGCAATCAACTTCTCTCTTTCGTGAATCAATACCTACTCCGTCACGCTTTGCTGAGGTGGTAGCTTCCCCGTCCACCTCTGTGGAGCCTTTATAAGCACAGCGCGCTTCCGCCGCTTTGCCACTCTGGGCCAATTCAGTCCAGTCTCATGCCATTCTGACGTGTTCAAGTTACTCTGCTCAGATGGCCCGGCTCGTTATGAGTCGTAATTTGTTTCTTTAACATTGGTTTTGCGTATGAAGTGTTCTCTGCCAAGTTGGGTTGAGTTTGTTGTTATGATGTGGAACTGGATCCTATTCTAAATGTGAGTTATCTTTCGATGTTTGTGTACAGGCATTGATTTGCTGTTCTCGATATTGTGTATTTTTTCTCTGCATATTTTGATTACAGCACCGCGTTCGGCGTAATGGTGGCACGTAAACTGCTAGTAGCCTCAAGATTTGTATGTTGAGTGCTCAAATATTGGTCTGTACATTTCTATTGTGGTTTTTGTGAATGTTACAGTGCCTCGCTCCAGTCGTAAGATGACCTCTGCCACATTCGACTTTTAGGAGCTTTTTGAATAGACGGCAGAAGTACCGAAACGATTAGTTTGTCGATCGTGGTTACTTCGAAGCTCCGTCTCTCTGGCCCCGTGAGTTGCAAACACGTAGCTCGGGCAACAACTCTGAGGGCGTGGGAGGCCATCAAGTTTTTCGTCCAAGTCGTAGCAGGCGTGGATACGCCGCTAGGCTGTCGCCGCAGAGCAGATTTGCAGCTTCAAGCGTTTGGTAAAAGGCCAGTAGGTTAAGGATCCATTTCCATGAATTTATTAATTCGATGTTCCCTCATACGCAAAACTATTTAATTGTTTAATTCAGTTTATCGCTAATTTTTTGTAAAGAAAGACGGCCGAATTCGGCGTCTTTGACAATTTGGTATTATTTCGCATTCGTTTCTCGCGTCCTAAAGTGGACATTGAGCGTGAACAACTTGAAATGCTGTAATTCATCTTAATTATTGTTTATAAAGACACTCAGTTGTTCCTTATTCAATTGTTCTGTATTTTGGTATTTCGTTGCCACTTCTATTTCAGCTTTTTGTGTAGCAAGAGCAATATTCTTTGTAAAATTTTTTTAATGCATATTGGTCGTTTGTTAATAAATGTTTAATTTTTGAGTGTACTGAATTGTAATATCATCAATTTAAGATTTCGTAGTTTGAAAGCACCTGTGTTTACCCGGACCTTAATCGTTTTTTCTAAAATTTTGAAAGATACGCCAGTAATCGAAGGTTTATGCTTAGGGGTTTTAGTGTTACCCCTGACAAAATCCGTTAGGTAATTGTTGCATGGTCCATCTTTCCCATTTCCATCGTTTTTGGGTGATCGTAAAATTCATTTTTTGCTGTTTAATACAGCTGGCGACCGTAATATAAATAATTCTTTTCCACTTATAGCCATTTACACATAATAATAATACTAATACTAATAATAATAATAATAATAATACAATTATAATAAAATAATAAAAATAATATGAATGATAATAATATTAATAATAATTAAAATATACCTAATATTAATATTATTACTATTAATATTAATATCATTAATAATAATATTTTAATAGTAACAATTATATTAATAATAATAATAATAATAATAATAATAATAATAATAATAATAATAATAATAATAATAATAATAATAATAATAATAATAATAATAATAATAATAATAATAATAATAAAAATATGGTTGCACTATCAAATAACTTCAGAATTGCAGGAGCACATGCCAACACAAGTACACAGCACTGATAATATTAATAATACTGTAGTATCCAATCAAAAGGCAAGAATTCATAAAACGATTTTTATTCAAAGACCAGGTACAATTGTCGAAGTTCCTTATCACCAGTAGAGTGTGCCAAATGTGAAGCCGTGTCACCGTTGTCCAGAAGAAGTCCCAAGAACAGCCAAGTCGTCGAATATCCACTAGAGAGTTCTTCTTTCGTTGCACAGGTCGTCGTCGTAGCCGATCACCACTCTTCACACTTCTAGTCACTCGCCAGAACCCAGTCGCTAACACCGTCGCTCGCTATCTCTTCTGGTATCGGCTCGGAGCCCTCTTATAGCTCGCTAGGGCTAGCGGCCCGCCGACTAGCTGCGGTGTAGGGGCGGTGGCGAGTCCCTACCCGCTTGCGCGGGCGTGACGGCAGCACGCGGACAGCCCAGGCCGGCCCGCAACGGTCACCTTCCTCTCCCGCCGGGGCGGTAACTTCCCGCTGACATCGCTCGGCGGAGGCTCTTTCAAATGCGCGCGGGCGGTCACGGCAACCTCCGCGCCCAATTGCGTCGTGTACGGCGCAAATCGCACCCTCCTGGTGCTCCTTCTGGGACGTAACTCCATCCTAGGCGGCTCCTCCGCACCTCCGTTGGTTGGCTCGTCGCCTGCTGCGGGGGACTCAGCTGTGTCCGGGTGTCGGGGACCCGAGGCAGTTGCTTCCTGTGGAGCGTGAATCATTTATCTCATCACTTTACGCCTGTAATCTTGGGGCGATACATGGGGCAGTGAATCTACCCTGCTGAGGTTAAACCGAGGTCTAACCTGTCCCTGGTGGCGTGAAACCATCCTACTTTCTGTTCGGACCAAGTATATCCTACTTCCCCTTACTTCCGTAATGACCCCCGGAAGCCATGCTGGGGATCTCTTGAAAGAGGTGCAATAGATTTTGTCACCCACCTGGTACTTCGGCTGTGTTCCTACAGACCTGCATGGATCCACCGGACTCAGGAGGGACAACAATGTCCGCGGCTCTCTTCCGTGGAGTACCTCGGCCGGGCTCCAGCCGTCCGCGCCTGGCAACATGCGGAACGTGGCCAGGACCGGAAGTAGTGCTCGGGACCTGTGTGTTCCTGCTGCGCGCGCCTTACACATCGCCGTCTTAAATGTTCGGACGAACCTCTCCGCCTCCGCGTTGGATTGAGGATGGAAAGCCGGCGCGCAGACGTGCTGTATTCCGTTACTGCTACAGAACCTAGCAAACTCTTGGGATATAAACTGTGTCCCGTTATCAGAGACCAATGTGACCGGAAGCCCCTCGGTCACGAAGATCCTTTCCAGTGCGTCGATCGTATGCATCGACGTTGTGCTGGCCATCTCTACTACATAAGGGTAGTTGGACTTAACGTCCACTACAACCATCCACATCTTATCCCAAAATGGCCCAGCAAAGTCTACATGTACCCGCTCCCATGGTTCACTGGGCTCGGGCCAGGATACCAAGTTTTTGTTTGGTGCGCTCTGGTTTACCTGGCAAGCCTCGCATTTTCTGGACAATATCTGTGTTCAGGCCTTCCCAAAAGCAGTGGCGGCGTGCCAGCTGCTTAGCCCTGACCACGCCCCAGTGCCCTTCGTGGAGTAGCTCCAACACTGTCTTCCTCAGGCTTCTAGAAATAACTACGCTCGTGTATTCATCTCCAACTAGGAGACACCCCCGCTTTACACGTCAGTCTGTTCTTCTTGTTGTACCACACCGCCTTACTTCTAAGACACCTGAGCGGCCAACCTTCCCTGACGTAACTCCTAATGATTCGCAGTTCTGTGTCCTCTGCAATCCTTCTAGCCCCCAAGGGAAACTCCGATAAAACCTGCAACTCTTCGGCATCAATCTGGAAACACTCCTCTTCCGACTTGTCAAAGTCTAGATCCGGTCCTCCTGGTAGTCTGGATAACGCATCCGCGTTCGCGTGCTGGGTTGTCCTCCTAAAATGAATCTGGTAGTTATAGTCCGTAAGGAATAACGCCCATCTCTGCAACTTCTTTGCTGTGCTCTCGGGGATTCTCTTCCCTGGATTATTATTAATTTGATTATTATTATTATAGCAATTATTATTATTTATATTAATATTATTATCAGTGCTGTGTACTTTTTCGGCGAGTGCTCCTGCAATTTTCGAAGTTATCTGATGATGCAACCTGATTATTATTATTATTATTATTATTATTATTATTATTATTATTATTATTATTATTATTATTATTATTATTATTATTATTATTATTATTTTAATTATAATTATTATTATATTATAATTGTGATTATATGATTAATGATAATAATGATAATTATTATTATCCCATGCGTATGCTGAATACTCAACGATCAACAAACTATCTGCTGTTAGCATTCCAGCCCAGTTACTGATAAATTCGCCTAAGCCCTCAATGTCCTTCTAACTCGTTCACTTGAAATATTTAAAGTTTTACTGTCCACA
This sequence comes from Teleogryllus occipitalis, assembly GCA_011170035.1. Lineage (NCBI taxonomy): Eukaryota > Metazoa > Arthropoda > Insecta > Orthoptera > Gryllidae > Teleogryllus > Teleogryllus occipitalis. Next base: position 39,322 of record BLKR01004926.1, on the reverse strand, counting down.
CATAGCATTCAAATTCAAAGTTCTACCAATATCTACTCCCCAGTAGATGCTTACAAGTCCCAAAAAACTCCTAACATTAATTGTGCACGATCCGTTCAACACCACGGCATCAGTCAGAATGAATGCCTATCATATTCTTTCAACCCTTCAAAACTCGGTCCATCTTTTCGATTGTTTATTTACAGACAAGACTTGATGTACTTCCGTGTCTAGCCAATCCCTAAATTTCTTACAAAATGAACTAGCCGTCTTCACACACTCTTTACGCTCTTTATAGTAAATATTGTACCATATATATATATATATATATATATATATATATATATATATATATATACACACACACACTGCCATCGCCCGTCGTCGACCAATGTTTTTGTACACAGCTCGTGTACCCAACTCCATCAAATCAGCCGCTACCAGTTCTTGAAGTCCACGAATCACCATCAAAATCCCCGTTCAAAACTATTACGATGCACCTCGCACGAACTCATCAAGTTCCATAAAAATGTTCGCATTCAATCACGCGATCTATTTCACGCAATGTTCTTAGTTGCGGGAATATTTAAATTTCCCGCGGCGCGGACGTATTGTTCTTCATAATTCAAGAAAGTTACTAATCGAGCTCCGCGCATTCTAGTAATTATAAAATGTTTAGGCTCGATGCACTCGCAAAAATGACCGATTGTTTTTGCGTCCTAACTTACGCGAATTACTGTTTTTGCAATTTTGTCCTTCTACTGTTCGTAGATAATTTAAACTTCACTTCCATGATATTAAAATGTCTTCATCTAATTAATAGCGTTCCCACATAAACTTTCACTAACTAATTACGCAAAAATTTCGAATTTCCTATCACTCTGATACGGATAATACGTACGCTGCGAGAGCTCAACTCGCACCGAACTATCCTCTATTTGGCATTGTTGGTCCAGAAGCCGGAAACTTTCTATAAAAAAACCTGCCCATCACTGCAAAAACATATCGTAATATGTTCATAGTTCGTTTTACGGGCGTCTTGCGTCTCATTACTAGTTTCATAAATTGTCTAATATTTAGTTAAGAAATGTCACATCGTTACATGTCTTCCCCTTTTCTCCTTTCTTTAAAATAATTATTTTTGTCTTATTCATCCATGATGACGTCACTCCACTCAGGCGGCGCGTCGTGTTTTCACTAATCCCTCACGTAATAAATCAAAATGTTCAATTTATCTAGGTCCCGTGTCAGGTTTACCGTGCCGTGGCTAATCTCGTCATGATCCAAATATTATAGTCTACAATTCCAGAAAGTTTGAAGTCTTTTCATCAAGGCGTTCTCGAGATATTTATGAAAACTGGTTTCTTTTATATTTTTGCTATCACAACAATGGGTTCCGTTTTCTACGTTTCTAAACGTTCTGCATGCAATTTGTACAGTTTCTTGTATCTTCTTTACCCACGGTCCGATTTTCCTGATTTTTGCTTTAGATTTTTCCTGAAATTCTGTTCTGACCATTGTTTATATTGCCCTTTCACGCTTTTCAGGTTTTCCGCTAATTTCTGAAAATTATATGTCCGCGTCGTCGTCGTCTATTGTTTCTTCTGTAGTTTCATGTCTATCTGATGAAATAAAATTTTGCTTTCAGGATCTGCGCGTTCTGGGGTTGTTGCAAATCATTTCAATTGTTATTATAAATAATATTATTATGAATATATTAATATTATTCTTATTATTAATATTATTTTCATTATAATTACCATTGTTATATTATTATTATTATTATTATTATTATTATTATTATTATTATTATTATTATTATTATTATTATTATTATTATTGCTGTGTACTTGTGTCGGCGTGTGCTACTGCAACTTTCGAAATTTTCTGATGGTGCAACCTTATAATTATAATTAAATTTAATAATTATTATATCGATAAGTATTTTTATTGTTATAATTTTTATAATTATCCTTATTTCTATTATGTTAATTTTTATTTTCTATATGATTTTTATATTATTATTATTATTATTTATATTAATACTAGCTGAAGTACCCGGCATTGCTCGGGCATTTATTACAGTAAATTATTATACAGGAAGAGGAATTCAATCTTTTCATGCCCTGCGGCGGGACCTATCTCTATCTCTTCCATTGAATCCCTTCTCCGCCCCACTCCCTGCCATGCTCTGCCCGGTCACGCCACGATAGCGGTCTTCTCTTGACGCCCATTTGGAAATTTCCGGATTACCTCGCTCATTTTTCTACAAATAATTACATTTTTCTTATTTGAAGTTCCAGTTTCTAAACATTCACTTTATAAATAAAAGCAATAAACAAATCTAAACTACAAAATAAAATACTTGTAGACTCACATATAATTTTTGTGGAGTTTTATATAATATTCCAACACTATCAATAAATTGTCACGTTGTAAAACTTACCCTTTTATTTATATTTTTTCTTCTATTGTATTCATAAAGAAAGTTTTGAAATTGATCTGACAACTCGTGATCTTGAAGGGACTTACTGTTTTAAGCTGAGTATAACACACGGAAGTTCATGCACGGGTACGGTAGTAGGTAGATCCGGAGTAATAGTTATAGGTGTCAAAACGTAATTGAATCATAATCATAAAAATAAATGAAAATACTTGTATCTATTCTGAAACATAAATATCAGTTTTCACAATTTTGAAGACGACAAAAATATATATGTGTAATGTACTATGTGCTAGTAACATGTAGTATAAAACTTATTTCAACAGGTAAATTAATTCATCATACGACTGATACATTAGAAAACTAATGATCCACCAACATTACATTATGTGTAAATAATAAATTGACAATGTACTGAGCCACATAACAAAACAATATTAGCATCATTATTTTATCTCAAGTGATAGAGATTATGGATCTTGAAATATGAATAAAAGAAACCAAAGACTCCCAGATATTATTGCTTAGACAAAAATATTTTTAGACCAATTAATTTTTGCTAATTTTTTTAGAAATATATGAATGAACTCATTCATTGGGAGCAATTGATATACAAAACAACTTTACCTATTAGTATTAATATGTAAATGATCATTCCTAAATTACATTCCACTGCACAGAAATTCATCCCATATTGAAGAAAAACTTTTACTGGGTTTACAAAATCATAAATTACTTTCCTTTTTTTCCAATTTTTGGAGGGGAGCTGAATAATAGAAACCAAAAACTCCCAGATTTATTTATTTGCTCAGACAAAGTTTTTGTTAGATATATTAATTTCTGTCTATTTTTTATAGAAATGTATGGATGAATTCAATTATTGGAAGCAATTGATTCGCAAAACTAAAGCACTTATTAGTCTTAATAAATAAATGAACATTCTATAATTATCATCCACTGCACTAAACTTCTTCACATATAGAAGAAAAAAGTACAACAGCAATTGATACGCAAACAACTTCACAGATTAGTCTTAATATGTAAATGGTCATTCCGAAAATACATACCACTGCACAAAACTCCTTCAAATGTTGAAGAAAAACGTTTACTGGGTAGACTGAAGACAAATAAACATTTTCCATTGTACCATTTTTAACGTGAGAGCTGAATAATAGAAACCGAGAGCTCCCAGATTTATATATTTGCTCAGACAAACTTTTCTAGATAAATTAAGTTTTTCTTATATTTTACGGATTAATATGGATGAAATCATTCATTGGCAGCCATTCATATGCAAAACAATAGCACAGATTAGTCTTAATATGTAAATGACGTTATTGAAGAAAAACTTTTACTAGGTGGGCTGAAAACATACAAACATTTTCCATTTTACCAATATGAACATGAATACTGAAAAATAGAAACAAAGGACTCCCAGATTTGCTTAGACAAAATATTTTTAGATAAATTAATTTTTTCCAATTATTTATTGAAAAATATATATGAATTCATTCATTCATTCATTCATTAGGAGATAGTGCCATGGAAAACAACTGCACATATTAGTCTTAATATTGTAATGACCATTTCTTAATTACTGCCACTGCACTAAATTTCTTCGCATGTAGAAGAAAAAAGTACAACTGCAATTAATATGACAAACAACTGTACAGATTAGTCTTAATACGTAAATGATCATTCCTAAATTACACACCACTGTTCAAACTGCCTTCGCATATTGAAGAAAAAAATTTACTGAATGGACTGAAAACATATACACATTTTCCATTTTACCATTTTGAACCTAAGAACTGGGTAAATAGTCAAATTGAGAGTCCTAATGAACAGCTGCCCTACTACTCAGAGAATTATTTACATTTCTCCCCTTCTTGCAGTATTGTTTTCAATGGGGCGAGTAAGTACTTCAGCAAGTCGATCTTCCCTCTGAGTAACCGATTCAAAATTTTAGTAGACTACCCATCTCTTGGCATTTGTAATATGTTTGGACAATTGTGACAGTCGTTTAGTCAAACAATTCAGTTGTCACAAATTTCTGTCAAAGAAGACGTTTAGATTGTAAACGATATGTGTATATTGTACATTGTGCATTACTGTATATTTTGAACTGTATATTATTGTACTATTTATTCTCTCAACCTACCTCAATTATTAAACACTTTCAAACCCACAATGATTTCTTGCCACTTAATATATACAACGCACAAAAAGTAATACATGAACATTGACATTATTTACCACTTTAGTTACGGCTTTGCTTCAAATATTCACACATATTCACACACAATATTCACACATTACATAATCTTATTCAAACTCAAATGAATTTCGCAATAATTCTGGACATTGATGAAATTAGTAGATTTCAGACGTCATACTCTGCTGGCGCGCAGCTAAACTATTGACATTGATGCACTCTTGAATCTGTGATGTAAGGCTAGGCGAAAAATGTCCAGAAAAGTAATTATTTTGAAAATATATTACCGTTTATGTTTGTAAATCATAGCCTATAGTACTCCAGGCCTTTAAAGGATGCTAGCACAAAAGTTTGATCAGCATTGGTTCAGTAGATTCAGAGATTACCGCGCTGGAAGACAACGCACTTTTGTCTTTATATATTCGTATAGATTATTTCTATTTTATATTATATTTATGCTTATTACTATTACTATTATTATTATTATTATTATTATTATTATTATTATTATTATTATTATTATTATTATTATTATTATTAGTGCTGTGTATATGTGTCAGCGTGTGCTTCTGAAAATTTCGAAGATAGCTGATGGTGCAACCTTAATATTATTATTATTCCACGCTGACCACTTTTCGCCACACTGCCCAAGATGACCTCATCCCAGTCGAGTAGAGGCGAGCGTAAACAAAGACAATACGGTTTAAAGGAAGTGCCTACAAGCATGTATAGTGTAAATAGTGTTTAAATGATTTCATGGATTGTGTTTATAAGTGTATTTGTATACTTTGACCAGTGTAAATAATGTAAATAGTGTACAGTGTTAAAGTTGCAACCGCTGTTGAAATGATGTCGTCGATGCATATATAGTGTAAATAATTTTTATATGAGTTCATGTGTAATGTTAAAAGTGTACGTTTTTGTAAGTGTTATATGTGTATGTATATCTTACCGTAAATAATGTAAATAATGTTCGTTGTTAGATTAAGTTAGGATGTAAGACAAAGTAGATTTAGATTAGTTTGTAAGTATCTAGTTTGTAAGCTAGGCCATAAGTTAGCTATGTAAATAGAATTTAAGAATAAATATTACTACTGTTGCCCGACCTACATGTTTGCAACTCTCCTTGCCAGAGAGACGGAGCTTCGAAGTAACCACGATTGACAAACTGATCGTACGGGTTTTGCTACTGTCTATTAAAAAGCTCCTAAAAGTCGAATGCGACAGTGGTCGTCGAACTCACAACAGGAGCGAGGAACTAACATTTACAAAAAAACACAATAGAAATGTACAGACCAATATTTCAGCACTGAAGATACGTAACGTGAGGCTATGAGCAGTTCCCGCGCCACCATTACGTCAAACGCGGGGCTCTAAACAAAAATATGCAGAGAACATATGCACAAAAACCAAAAATGCAAATCAATTTATGTACACAAACGTCGAGAGATAATACATTTAGAATAAGATCCTGATCCACAGCATAACAACAAACTTAACCCAACTTGGGTACAGAAAACCTCATACGGAAAACCAATGTTAAAGAAACAAATTACGACTCATAAGGAGCCATGCCCTCTGAGCTCGAGCAGAATAACGTTAACATGTCGGAATGGTATGAGAGTGGACTGAATTGGCCCAGAGTGGACAAGCGGCGGAAGCGCGCCGTGCTTATAAAGGCTCCACAGAGGTGTACAGGGAAGCTACCACGTCAGCAAAGCGTGACGGAGTAGGTATTGATTTACGAAAGAAAGCGAGAAGTTCATTGTGGTACAAGGAAAAAAAAAAGCGCCTCCAGAATAGGCAACTTGCGAAACATGGATGTTCGGCGGGCTTGCTGCTGATAGGCATTAGAGCTAGAGCAGAGCGCTCTATGAGCGGCTAATGGAAACATATTGATGGATGATTTTTAATTTAATGGAAACATGTTGATGGAAACATGTTGATGAATGATTTTTAATTTCGCTCTAAAATTTTAATTAAGCCTTTCAGAAGAAAAACGAATGCTGAGTCCATTTTAGTCCATTGAGTCCATTTAATCACAAATTTGATGTAAATTTGAGTTTTTGTTAGAACAACTATTTCTATTGCTCATTTCCTTAGAATTAATAAAAACCTGTTTTGAAAGTATTAATTATAGTGACATGAAGAACCAATTATTTCTCAAACACAAATTAAGAATAGAAATGGATGTTTATGACAAAATACTGTCTTTTTGACACATTCTTATTGCCATAGGATCACAATTTCATTTGTCTGATGTACCAGTTTCAGGGAAAAAGTTGACAAAAAGTTTAACTAATGCTACTATGCTTAACCTATATACAATGTTATTGCTTAAAGGCTAGGGTTATAAATTCGTCTCAGATGATTCACGGTTTGAAGATGAAGTTGTAGCACACACTTCAACAAATCAAACTGAGTCCTAAATTTCAAATTTTAAAATTATATAATAATAATAATAATCATTATTATTATATTATTATTTTATTATAATTTATATTCATTTTATTATGATAATTATTATCAGTTCTGTGTATTTGTGTCGGAGTTTGATCCTGCAATTTTCGAAGGTATCTGATGGTGCAAATAAAAGTATCCAAAGGTTTTTATGACAATCATTTATTCCAGCAATTGCACAACGTTTCATAACTAGTTTTGTAACATCATCAGGTGCTAAAATAATGGGACACAGAAACCGTTATCCTACATATCAAATTAGTGTAATTACTAGTATGGTTTATAAACAACTTCAATTGTCTTAAAAGTAAAAGTCTATTGAAAAAATTATCTCAAAATCAAACATCTACTACAAAAGAGATTCTTTTAAACTTATAATTTTTATACAAAACAAAACAAAATCAATACAATACCAAATAGACGCTCACCTTAATGAGGGAACTGCTATCCCATTGACATACCTCTGCAGTAGAACAATCGAGGAAACATTACGAAATCAACTCAACGCACTACAGATGATATCAGATAACTAACAGTTGACGACAGACACTCCAATGTCAAGGAATGAATGACACCAACAGACGTATGAATATGCAGTGTGCACAAACAAAACAAAAACAAACAAAACAAAACAACACAAACAAACAAATAAATAAATAAATAAATAAATAAATAAATAAATAAATAAATAAATAAATAAATAAATAAATAAATAAATAAATAAATAAATAAATAAATAAATAAATAAATAAATATATTGCCGTCCGTTCGTCTGTGCTTCCGTCTGATGGACTACGTGATCAACACTAGCACACGGACACAAAAACAAAACCAAACAAACAAAATCATAAAATCAAACAAACAAAAACAAAGAAACGAAAACAAACAAAAATAACAAAAAAAACAAAAACAAAAAAGAAAGAAATAAAATATAACAAACATATAAAAAACAAACCCGTAAAAGCAAACAAAAATCAAATAAACAAAAACGAACATATAAAAAACAACAAACCTGCATATGCAAAGACTAACAAACAAACAAAAACAAATACTGACCAATAAACACAAACAAATACAAACAAAAAACAAAATAAACTCAATCAAACACAAACAAAAAACACATAAAACAACATCAAACACAAACAAACACATACGAACAGAAACACACAAAAACAAACAAGCAAACAAAAACAAAAAACAAATAAATAAGTAGATAAATGGCCGTCCGTGTGTCTGTGCTTCCGTACAAAAACAAATTAACAAAAACAATAAAAAACAAACAAACCATTAAAAACAACCAAACAAAAAAACAAGCAAAAGATAACAAACAAAAACTATCTAACACAAACAAACAAGAAAAAACAAACACAATTAAAAACTAACACAAAGAAACAAAAACAAACACAAACAAACAACAACAAACACAAACAAACAACAAAAAACACAAAGAAACAAAAACAAACAAAACAAACACATACAAACAAAAACAAACAAGAACAAAAAATCAAACAAAAACAAACACACAAAAAGAAACAAAAACAACTAAACAAGCTTGTGACATACCAATATGTGGAATTGAGTGACGTTTATTGTAAATAGGGTGAATTGTAAAGATAGACATTTGTAAATATGGCGGCATAGCAATGGTAGACTAGTTGTCGTCAAGGTCAACAAACTACATTGCTTTGAACCACGGGACGCAGCTAGTTGTTAAAGTAAACTGTTTGGGGATTGGCCGAGAAAGCAGTGACAGTCTGGGGCGCGGCTAGTTGAATTTGTAGGTAATTGAGGGATTGACTAGGCATGGAATTTTTTCTAACAAGAAACGATGGGCCGGGTTTTGAAAGGCTGAAAGAGGGGAATATGCATTCATTCCGACTTATGCCGTGGTGCTGTGCGGATCGTGTATAGACAATTGGCGTTGGGAGTTTGAGAATTGTGAACATCTACTTTGGAGCGTATAGTTGTCGGACTTAGAATATTGATGGAAGGTGCGGAAATTTGAACTTGGAAATATTTCGAGTGCAGCAGCTAGAATTGTGAATTTAGGTGAATTTGTCGGCAACAGGACTGGGAGTATTTGATGCAGATATAGTTTGCTGAAATTTAATATTTTAAGTATACGCATAGAAAGAACTGGGAACTTTTAAAAGGCGAACTAATTAAGTCTTATCAACTTATGTGGCGGTTAAGATAAGTGACTTGAGTACACTTGTGCCAGAACGGAGGAAAAGAAGATGGACCTAGAGCCATCGACACCGGGGAAGATTTAAAATGGTTCTACGCGGCGACATCGGTCGAGAGCACGCGAAGACGGGTACTGCAATATAAGGTGTGAGACTGGTCATGACCGAAAGTTTCGTATTGTTAACAAGGAACATTGAATAAACTTACAAGTTTCTGTGAATGAAAAGATGATTTTCATTTAGCCAATTCCAGCAAATGAGTAGCTAGAAATGTATATTTGCTTTTCAGATTCCTCGGCCATTCTGTACAGACGGCAGATCGGCTATTAGCAGTCAATAGCGATTATTTCTTATAAGACCCATCGACCCAGTTAGCCGGATATTAATTTAATGGAAATAGCAGTTGAAGAGTAATTTTAATAATTGAATTAATGTGATCTTCTCCTGGCGCACATATTCTTTTATAAATTTGGAACGGGCTACGTTGAATTAATATTAGAAGGGCAGAGGAAATATTAAATTTAAAAATAAAATCAGACAGTTTGTCTCAAAGCAAATTGAACACAAACAAACACTTACAAACACAGAAAAACACAAACAGAGAAATAAAAAAACAAAAAAACACAAACACAAACAAACAATAACAAACACAAACAATAACAAACACAACAAACAAAAAACAAAGAAACAAACAAAAACAAAAAAGACAAACAAGCACATAGAAACACAAACACACAAACACAAATAAACACAAACAAACACAAAAAACAAACAAACAAAAACAAACACGAACACACAATTGAAAAAACAAACATACAAACAGACACAAACAAACAAGTAAACACAAAGGCAAACAAACAAACAAACAAACAAAAAACACCCACAAAAAACGAAATCAAACAAAAAAACAAACAAACAATCAAAAACAAACCAAAACGAATAAAAAAACAAAAACAAAGAAACAATACAACATATAAATAAATAACATAAAAAACAGACATCAGTCTGTGTTTCCGACTGATGGACTATGTAAAAAACACTAGCACACTTTCAAACATAAACAAACACAAACAACAAAACAAACAAAAACCACTACAAATACAAACAAAAAAATAAAAATTAACAAACAATTACACAAATAAATAATTAAATAAATAAATAAAATAAACAAATAAATACAAAAAATACATAAATAAATACTTAAATAAATATGTAAATAAATAAATAAATGGCCGTCTGTGCGTCTGTGCTTCCGTCTGATGGACTACGTGAACAACATTAGTACACGAACACACAAAAAGCATAAACACACAAAAACAAACACAAACAAATTAAAACAAACAAACACAAACAAATACAAACTCACAAAAACAAACAGAAACAAACCACAACAAACACAAACAAACAAAAACAAAAAACACAAACACAAACACAAACAAATGCAAGCAAACACAAACAAACAAAACAAACAAATAAAACATTGCCTATTTTGCAGGCGCATTTAATTTCATTGTACAACTATGAACTTCTAGCTGTCTTCCTTGAATCGATACCTACTCGATCAAGCTTCGCTGACGTGGTAGCTTCCCCGTTCGTAAATTTTTCTACCTTTTCGCTATTTAAATATAACAAATATAATAAAAATAACAAAACATAATTATAATAGTAATAATAATAACAATAATTTCATAATAATAATAATAATAATAATAATAATAATAATAATAATAATAATAATAATAATTTCCCCGTGTGGTGTCGGGGGATTTAGTAGAATAACACCTCGGGACCTCCCCCTGTCGTAGAAGGCGACTAACCGGAGCAGCTGTTCGCTGTCACTCCCCTAAACATCCTGGCAATTCCACTAACTTCGTGTGTCATTGCTTCCACTTACTTGTGGCACACTTCTGTTTTCTGTCCTGTAGGCCAGTCTTCGTATCGGCCAACCCTTGTGTTTCCGACCCCGACGCTATTAGGGTACGAGGGCTAAGGAGTCGTTCCGTTCTACTCTACTATTCTAACTCTTTTCTTCACTGTCCCACCTTCTCTTTTTTCCGTTACTCGTTAGCTGGCGGTAACTCAAACGCTAGGGGAAGGTAACCCCGAAGAAGAAACCCACTATGGAAGGTCCTATAGGATCAACTCCTACGGTGCAGGGGATCGGAGCCCCAGTACCGGCAGTCGGAGGTGGGCAAGCAGGCCCCCGGCGGTCGTCAACCAGTGACTGCAATTCCAGAGCCGTGGACCGCTTGGCGTCTCTGAAACACTACACCGCGACAAGCGAAAGTCTGGAGAGAGCAGGTTTTAACCCCTTATCCGAGTTTAAGGACAGGGACGTGGATAGCTTGGCGTAACTGCAATACAATGTGACAATGAAAATCTGGAGAGGGCAGTGGAAGATCCCTTTGCTAGAAGATCGAAGGTGCAAAGGTCCCCACCTATAACACCGCAAAAGGTACAATGTGGCCGGCGGGGATACAGGGAGGAAAAGAGAAAGAAACCAGATAATGGTATAGCAGGAAGTAAGGAAACTCCAAAGTGGCCACAAAGTGAACCATGGGGCCGGCGGGGACCCGGCGAGGAAAAGTAATCAGATAATACTGTAGCAGGAAGCAAGGAATCAGCAGCGAAGGGACCGCAAGAAGGAAATAAAACTGCTAGTTCTGTAGCAGGAAATAATGAAACGGCAGCTGATCTAAGAATAGAAAAATGGGGAACTATACAACAACTGGTAGAATTCCAAGGGAAACTCCTAGATGAATTAAGTCAAAGCCTTAGGACGATAGAGAAAAATTTGCTGAAGAACAATCAGCTGAGTGTGAAGGAAGCTTTGACTAAAGCTATAGAAAATATGGATACCCTGAAGTATAGGGTACAAGAGGTAGTAGAGGAAAAGAGAGAATTTTTAGAGATCCTGAACTCTCTACTGAGTGAAGTAAAATAAGGTAAGGGAAGATAAGAAAGAGTACGAAGTAAAAAGAGGGGTGCACCTAGTCCACCAGAAGAACCCAATAGAAGAGGTAAGAAAGACAAACAGAAAGAGATAAATACGGTGGAGGTTACGCCAGGAGAAAAGCAAGTAAATCAGGGTTAGGAGATAGAACAATCTGAAAAGACAGAAGACCAAGTAGGGGAGGATTGGCAACTCCAACAAAGCAGAAAATAGAAAAATATACAAAAGAAGACAACAGTCAGGAAAGTCAATCCAGCTATCAAAGTGGCAGCTAAAGAAGGGGAAACTTATGCTGACACAAAGAAGATGAAGGACACCGTGAACCCTAGTGATCATTGTACAAAGATACTGGCTATACGGAGGACAAAAAAGGAAGAGGTACTAATTGTACTTGAAAAAACTGGGAATATTTCCTCATTGAATGAGGCTTTGGAGAAAGCGGTAGGGAAGCAAGCTCAAGTGAGTGCTTTGGAGATAAAGCGTCTAGTAGAAATTAGAAATATTGATGAAACGGTTACTGTCGAGGAGGTGTTGGAGACGGTGAGCAAAATAGTAGCAATAGAACAGATGTCTACTCCCTGTAGGATGCGCAAAGGTTATGGAGGAATGCAAACAGCTACAATGTTGTTGGAAGAAGAGATAGCTCATAATCTTATAAAGGCAGGAAACATTAAGATTGGATGGAATTACTGTAGAATCAGGGAAAAACTCCAGATAACATGATGTTATAGATGTCTAGACTTCGGACATATTGCAATGCACTGCAGAGGACCTGATCGTAGCAAGGTATGTTACAGATGTGGTAAAACTGGACATGTGGTCAAGAACTGTACCAAAAGGGAGCAATGTGTTTTATGTGAAGAGAAAAACAAAGAGGATCAACATCTGTTAGGAAGTAACAAATGTGCCTCCTTTATAGTGGCGGTTCAGAAGGGAAAAAACATCAAGTATGCTTCGACTCCTACAGATTAACCTGGGGAGGAGTTAACAGGCGTGGGACTTGATGCTGCAGGTTGCTGCAGAGAGGGAAGTGGACGTGCTACTTGTGAGCAACCTTACTGCGAGAACATGTTGTATCGAGATACCACTAGAAGAGCGGGTATAATAATCCACAATAGGAAGTTAAATATTAATAAATATAAGATGAAGAATGGATTTGTATGGGTTGAGGTGAATAATAAGAGAATTTACAGCTTTTAGTTCTCCTCGAATGACACAATAGAGAAATTTCAAAAAGACATTGACGAATTGGAGGCTAGCCTGAAAACAACGAAGGAGAGACGCTGATAGCAGGCGATTTCAATGGTAAATCGTCGGAATGGGGGGAGACGCGCTCCCACAGAAGGGGAGCTATTATATGCGAGTTCGTAGCAAGAAATGATCTTATTATTCTTAACTCTGGGAATGAGATCACTTTCCAACGGGGAGATACTTCATCCATATTAGATTTGACAATAAGTACTTCCAGACTTTCTATGGACATCACGGACTGGTCGGTGTTGGATGAGGAAACCCTGAGTGACCATCGATACATAGGGTATGCCGTAACATCAGAAGGGCCACGAAGTGGTAAGGCGAGATACAATAGTAGGCCTTCTTGGAGCCCCAAAAATCTTAATGAGGATAAGGCAAAACATTTCTTGGAAGAGTCCAGATTATTGGCAAGCATGGGCTGGACAAAGGGGAAACACTCAAAGATGTGGTAAAGACAACGGAAGAAATAGTGACAGCAGTGTGCGATACGTCTATGCCCAGAAGCAGGGGCCCCAGGAATAAACAACAAATGTACTGGTGGACCTTGGAAATAGCAGAAGTACGTAGGAGCTGCATTAAGGCTAGAAGAAAGGCGACAAGAGCCAGGAACGACCCATACCGTAGAGAGCAATATAAAACGCAGCGTAAAAAAGAAATTAAAAGGAGCAAAAACAGAAGTTGGAAGGAACTTCTAAGCTAGATTGATAATGAACCCTGGGGTATGGCGTATAAGATAGTGACTAAAAAGCTTCGGATGGATACCTTACCTGAATGACCCACAGTGGATGAGAGGAGCTATAAGAGAGCTCTTTCCCACAAGAGATTCCTGCGAGAGACAAAGACCGAATGATTATGAGTTTAATGATGCTGACTACTTTACGACAGACGAATTACGGAAAGCAGTGAAGAATATGAAAACAGGGAAGGCACCAGGTTTGGATGGGATACCAACCGAAATATTAAAATTAGTGGTACAAGTGTATCCAGAATATCTTTTGGAAGCCTATAATAGATGTCTTAAGGAGGGGAAATTTTTCAGGATCTGGAAAAAACAAAAGTTAATACTACTCCGGAAGGGCAAGAAACCGTTAAAACAGATATCGTCGTTTTGACCACTGTGCCTCCTTGACACTATGGGCAAGCTACTGGAGGGACTAATACTCTCAAGACTGGAGGAACATATAAGTTTTTCTCATAGACAATATGGATTTCAGAAAGGCTGTTCGACGACGGATGCGATTATAGAAGTAGTTCGCATTGCAGATGCAGCTAGAAATGGAACTGGGAGGAAAAAGGGATTCTGCGCACTTGTAGCAATCGACATCAGGAATGCCTTCAACTCAGCTAGGTGGAAGGACGTCATTGAAGCATTGACTGATAAGGAGATCCCTGAATACTTAGTAAGGATCATCGAGGACTACCTCCATGAAAGGAAGATAATTTACATGGATGGCATCAAGATTGAGGCAAATATGACGTGCGGAGTTCCAAAAGGGTCCAGACTTGGCCCCTTTCTATGGAATGTCCTGTACGATGGCATATTGAATATTGCTCTCCCAAGAAACACGCAGATTATAGGATACGCGGATGACACACTTATAAGAAGTCATAGCGATGATATCGATGTGCTCGAACTAAGAGTAAACAAAGCACTCTACAGAATCAAAACGTGGCTAGATAGACGGCTCCTTCAGATAGCAGTAGGGAAAACTGAAGAGGTGTTAGTCACCGATCGGAGAGCTTTTCGCTTTCCAGATATTCGACAGGGAGAAAAGAGAATAATCTGGAAGAACCAAATAACATATCTAGGAGTTGAGACAGACCGCAGACTTAAGTTTGGGCCACACATAAGTGTGATGGCAGAAAAGGCAGCGAGGACAGGATCCAACTTAGCAAGAATACTACCGAATGTAGGTGGACCACGAGAATGATGATGATGAATGATAAAGAGAAGGATGATATCTGGAGTAGGTCACTCACAACTGTTGTATGTAGCACCAGCTTGGGCGAGTTCACTGGAAAAACAGGTTATGAGAAAAAAATATACACAAGT
The DNA here is from genome assembly GCA_011170035.1 of Teleogryllus occipitalis. Lineage (NCBI taxonomy): Eukaryota > Metazoa > Arthropoda > Insecta > Orthoptera > Gryllidae > Teleogryllus > Teleogryllus occipitalis. The sequence continues at coordinate 23,779 of BLKR01004926.1, read as the reverse complement.
CGGCACGACGTCGGCGTCTATGTCGTCGTCGGCAACGATGTCGGCGTCGGCGTCTGTCGCGGAGTTGGTGTCTAAATCGGCGGCGGCCTCAATTTCGACGTCGGCGTCTATGTCGGCGTCAATTACGTGGTGGGCGTCTACGTCGGCGGCAACGTCTATGTCGGTGTCGGCGGCTATGTCAGCGTCGCAGTCTATGTCAGCGTCGGCGTCCATGTTGGCGTCGGCTTCTAAGTCCGCGTCGGTGACTATGTCGGCGTCAGCGTCTATGTCGGCGTCGCCGTCTATGTCGGGGTCGACGACTTTGTGAGCGTCGGCGTCTAAGTCGGCGTGGGCGTCTATGACGGCGGGGGCATCTATGTCGGCGACGGCGTCAATGTCGGCGTTGGTGTCCTTGTCGGCGTCTATGTTGGCGTCGGCGACTCTGTTGGCGTCGGCGTCTAAATCGGCGTGGGCGTCTCTTTCAGCATCGGCGTCTATGTCGGTGTCGGAGTCAATGTTGGCCTCGGTGTCCGTTTATGTCGGCGTCGGTTTGGCGTGTATGTCCGGCGTCGGCGTTGGCGTCTATGTTGGCGTCGGCGTCTATGTCGGCGTCAGCGTCTTAGTCGGCGTCGGTGTCTATGTCGGTGTTGACGTCTTTGATGGCGACGGCGACTTTTCGGCGTCGGCGTCTATGTCGGCTTCGGCGTCTATGTCAGCTCCGGCGTCTAAGTCGGCGTCAGCGTCTATGTTGGCGTCTATGTCGGCGCCGGCGCGTGTGGCGGCGTCTGCGCGGCGTCTATGTCGGTGCTGGCGACTATGTCGGCGTCGGCGTCAATGTCGGCATCGGTGGCTATGTCGGCGTCTATGTCGGCGTCGGCATTTAAGTCGGCGTCGGCGTTTATGTCAGTGTCTATGTCTATTACCAAGCCGTCGTCGACGTAGGTGCAAGAAAAGTTACGCTACGATCGGGAGGTTCTACTGGAGGCAGTTCAGTGGTCGCCGAGACTGATGAGGCGGAGGTCGAAGGAAACGAGCTACAGGCTACCATCGAAGAGATCCTCCAGAATGTGGAAAAGGCCGCGGAAGAGGTCATTGACCAAGAAGACTGTCCGGTGCGAGTTCGCCAGTTGCTGAGAAAATTCGTTGAAGTTTTTGGGGAGTCGTCGGAGCCAGTGAAGGGCTTCCAATTTAGGCTACAATTGAAAGATACTACGCCGTTTACTGCTAAGCAATATCCCGTACCGCAGGTGTATCATGTGTAAGTGCGCCAGTTAATAAAGGAAATGGAGCAAAAGGGAGTTATTAAAAGGGCAATAACCCCGTATGTTAGTCCATTAGTTGTAGTAATAAAAAAGAACGGGAGCGTTGGCATTTGTCTTGACGCGAGGAAGTTAAATGCAGTCACGATTCCGCGATTTGAAGCGCCACCTACTATTAATGAGATGTTCATTAAGTTAGGCAGAGCAACAATCTTCAGCGCGCTAGATTTTTCATCCGCGTATTGGCAGATAGAAGTGGAAGCTGGATGCAGTACATCAGTTTCAAATTCGATGGAACTGTCTATTCGTTCACGCGATTGCCATTCGGACTGAAAAATTCGGGAGCGGCATTGATAAGATATCTCAATGGCGTCATTCCAACGGATTTGAAGAACACCATGGTGATGTGCATCGACGATATCATCTTGTTTTTTCCTGATTTAGAATCCCTTCTAAAGAATTTAAGAAAGCTGTTGGGAATTTTTAAGGAGTATAATTTGAAATTAAATTTAGAAAAGTGTGAATTCTGTCGTCGTAAGGTGCAAATAATGGGGCACGAGATCTCAAGCACAGGTATGAAAATGCTGGAAAGCAAGAGAGAGCTGATTCGGAACTGGCCGCCACCCAAGAATGTACGGAGATTGCGCCGACTTTTCGGGATCTGTAATTACTTTGCGCGCTTCGTAAGGAACTATTCGAAAAAGGTGGTGCCATTATTGCACTTGTTGAAGAAAGGGAGCTGGTGGCAATGGACTCAACAGTGCCAAGAGGCATTCATGCAGTTAGTGCACGCCTTTGAACGCACGCATGTAGTGCAGTATCCTCATTTTCGCCGCCGTATGTATTTACAGACTGATAGTTGTGGGCTCGCATTGCGAGCAGTATAGTTTCAACTGGGCGAATGCGGAGAACACCAAGATATTGCTTTAGATAGCCGTACGTTAAAAGGAAGTGAGTTAAATTTCGGAGTTACAGAATTGGAAGCGCTATTGCTTGGGCGACCCGAAAATTTAGGACGTTGTTAGTACGGCGTCCATTCACTATCATAACGGACCTCAAGGCATTGACGTTCCTCATGAGAAGTCATACCTACAATGATAAATTGTTGCGCTGGACCTTGTGGCTACAGCAATTCCAGTTCGAAATGGAATACTGTGAAGGTCGGAAAAGTGTCGGCCATTACACTTTCCTTTATTACAAATTCAATATCAACTATCTCATTCATATCTACAAATTATGTTCTAAATCTGTATCACAATAAATAATTTTGTACTCGATTATAAACAATTAAAAAACGGGTTTCAAAAACCTTCTTTGTGCGTGCATTTTAGATTTTCTTAAAACCCATTTCAAATCAGATCACAATGTTGAAATTCCTACTATAGTTTGGTACTTGAGTAGTCCTACCAGTGTAAATGTTTCAGACTTATATCTGGTCCCCCAACAGAAATATTAAAGGCAGAAAACGGGAAATATTACGTGCAGCTTAAAGCATATCCTTTTTTCAAGTGAAAATCGCAAAACTAAATCGACTCCCCCCCATGTTGAATTTTTCAAATTTCGACTGGACAACGATTCTTCTGAAAACTAGCGTCCTAACTCGAAATTTAATGGCGATTACAATAATAAAGATCATTTTTTCTATCTGAGGCTTCTTTTTCCAAAAATTCGCGAAAACGTTCATAAAATACGCCGTTTTAGACAAAAATGCAATGTATATTGTCGCCGTTCTTTGTACGTTTCCCGTGCTCAAAATACCAGTCATCAATTCGAAAACCAAGAGAAAAGTACTCGCCATCTGCCGTGCAGATTTCAGCGTTGTACAGCAAATACATTAGGAGATACAGCTATTCAAAAATGACTGTATTTTAGAAATGTTAAAAATATACTAAATGAAGAAAAGCGTCCGCAAGCCGTTGTCTTCATCCAAATGTGGCAAATGATATTTTCTGAAAGTTTAGATTCTTCCGAAGCCGGCTGTGGCTCCCGAAGTGAAACTTTCGCAATCATTTAAGAGATATGAGCAATTAAATATATACTTTTTTCCGGTGAAAATCGCAAAATTTAATCGACCCCCCACTGTTTAATTTTTCCAATTTCGACCGGACGCCGATTCCTCCCAAAACTAGCGTCCTAATTCGAAATTTCATGTCGATGCTGAAGATCATTTTTCGATCTGAGGTTTCGTGTTCTTGAAATTCGCGAAAACGTTCATAATATACGGAAGTTAAGGCCAATAAACTCTCTATTTTGACGAAGTTCTTTTTACGTCTTCCGTGCTCAAAATACGAGCCGTAAATAGGAAAACAAAGAAAAGAGTACTCTTCATCCTTCGTGCATATTTAAGCGTCGCAAAGCGAATAGTTAAGTGGTATACAGCCAGTCAAAGATGACTGTATCTGAAAAAAATGGAAAATTCCTGCAGAAAAAACCAAAAAGCCTGTGTATTTTCGCAACAATGACGATGTTTTATAAAAAGTTCATAAACATCTGAAACAGGTTCGACGCCAGAATTGACAATTTCGCTATAGTGTTGGAGATATGAGCATATACCGTCAATTCTTTATTCATGTCAAAATCGTAAAAATTAATAGACCTGTTTAACTTTTCAAATTTCGACCGGACACCCATTCTTCTGAAAACTAGCGTCCTAAAATTAAATTTCATGAAGATTACCATGCTGAAGATATCTTTTTGATCTCAGGTTTCGTTTTCTTGAAATTCGCGAAAACGTTTCAAATTATCGATTCCATGTTGTCGCGGCAGGAAGTAATGAGAGCCAAAATTTATTGCTTATTTATCCTTGAAAATAGATTTTATTACATTAGAGTTTCTTTTTTTCTCTCCCTTTCAAAATTCAAAATTTAAGTAGTATATGACTTAGTGTACGGAACACAGAATTTTGAAAATGTGCACACAATTCACTTTTCCCCATAGCTCGTCATACGCAGTTTTCAACTGTTTCTTTGACGTAAAAATAAATAAATAAATAAATAAATAAATAAATAAATAAATAAACGATCAAAAATACGGAATTTGACATCCATAAGTTCTCCACTTTCACGGCGTTGTTTTTACGTATCTCGTGCTAAAAATACCAGTCGTACATGGGAAAACAAAGACAAGAGTACTCTTCATCCATCGTGCAGATTACAGCATCGCAGAGCGAATGGTCAATGCGATACAGTCTTACAAAGAAGACTCTATTTAAGAATTGTGGAAAACACCAGAATCACCAATACAAAAAAAAGCGTGATTTCGCCAAAATGAGTCAAATGACGATATTTTATAAGAAGTTCATAATATTCTAAACCAGGCTGGACTCCATAATTGAGATATCCGCCATAGTGTTGCAGATATGAGCGTATAACGTCATTCAATTTTTCTTGTCAAAATCAAAAAAATTGGACTGTTAAACCTTCAAATCTTCTGAAAACTAGCGTCCTAACTCGAAAATTCATGACGATTAATAATACTGAAAAACATTTTTCGATCTGAGGCTTCGGTTTCTTGCAATTGGCGAAAACGTTCAAAAATACACAATTTGACACCCATAAGTTCTCTATTTGAGGAAGCGTTTTTTACGTTTTTCCTGCTCAAAAATACGAGTCGTACATGGAAAAACAAAGACGAGAGTACTCTTCATCCATCGTGCAGGTTAGAGCATCGCAGAGCAAAAAGTCAATGCGATACAGCCCTTCAAAGATAATTAAATTAGAGAATTGTGAAAAACACACCAGAACCACCAGTACGCCTAAAAAGCGTATTTTCGCCAAAATGAAGCAAATGATACATAAAAAGAAGTTCATATTATTCTGAAGCAGGTTGGCCTCCACATTTAAAAATTTCGCCATAGTGTTGGAGATATAAGCGTTTAACGTCATTACATTTTTCTTGTCAAAATCGTACGAATTGGACTGTAAAACCTTCAAATTTCGACCGGAAACCAAATCTAAATACTAGCGTCCTAACTCAAAATTTCATGACGAGAACTATGCTGAATATCATTTTTCGATCTGAGGCTTCATTTTCTTGAAATTCGCGAAAACGTTCATCAAACACGCCGTGAAAATCAATGGATGCTGAATTTTTCCAATTTCGACTGGAAGTCGATTCTTCCGGAAACTAGCGTCCTAATTGAACATTTCATGCCGATTACTTTGCTGAAGATCATTTTTCGATCTGAAGCTTCGTTTTCTTGCAATTTGCGAAAACGTTCAAGAATACGCAATTTGACACCAATAAGTTCTCTACTTTGATGGCTTTGTTTTACGTTTTACGTGCTCAAAATACCAGTCGTACATGTGAAAACAAAGACAAGAGTACTCTTTATCCATCGTGCAAATTAGAGCATCGCAGAGCGAAAAGTCACTGCGATACAACCTTTCAAAGATGACTCAATTAGAGAAACGTGTAAAACACACCAGAACCACCAATACGCCTAAAAAGCGTATTATCGCAAAAATGAGTCAAATGACGATATATAATAAGTTCAGAATTATCTGAACCAGGCTAGCCTTCACATTAAGAATTTCGCCATAGTGTTCGAGCTATGAGCGTTTAACGTCATTATATTTTTCTTGTCAAAATCGTACGAATTGGACTGTAAAACTTTCAAATTTCGACCGGAAACCAAATCATCTGAAAACTAGAGTCCTAACTCAAAATTTCATGACGAGAACTATGCTGAATATCATTTCTCGATCTGAGGCTTCGTTTCCTTGAAATTCGCGAAAACGTTCATCAAACACGCCGTGAAAATGAGTCGATGTTGATTTTTTTCAATTTCGACCGGACGTCCATTCTTCCGACAACTTGCGCCCTAATTGAAAATGTCATGCTGATTACTTTGCTGATGATCATTTTTCGACCTGAAGCTTCGTTTTCTTGCAATTCGCGAAAACGTTCAAAAATACGCAATTTGACACCCATAAGTTCTCTACTTCGACGGCGTGGTTTTTACGTTTTTCGTGCTCAAAATTCCAGTCGTACATGTGAAAACAAAGACGAGTGTACTCTGTATCCATCGTGCAAACTAGAGCATCGCAGAGCGAAAAGTCACTGCGATACAACCTTTCAAAAATGACTCAATTACAGAATCGTGGAATACACACCAGAACCACCAATACGCCTAAAAAGCGTATTTTCGCCAAAATGAGTCAAATGATATAAAATAAGTTCATAATATTCTGAACCAGGCTAGCCTCCACATTTAAGAATTTCGCCATAGTGTAGGAGATATGAGCGTTTAACGTCATTACATTTTTCTTGTCAAAATCGTACGAATTGGACTGTAAAACCTTCAAATTTCGACCGGAAACCAAATCTGAATACTAGCGTCCTAACTCGAAATTTCATGACGAGAACTATGCTGAATATCATTTTTCGATCTGAGGCTTCGTTTTCTTGAAATTCGAGTAAACGTTCATCAAACACGCCGTGAAAATCAATGGATGCTGAATTTTTCCAATTTCGACAGGACGTCGATTCTTCCGGAAACTTGCGTCCTAATTGAACATTTCATGCCGATTACTTTGCTGAAGATCATTTTTCGATCTGAAGCTTCGTTTTCTTGCAATTTGCAAAAACGTTCAAGAATACGCAATTTGACACCCATAAGTTCTCTACTTTAATGGCGTTGTTTTTACGTTTTACGTGCTCAAAATACCAGTCGTACATGTGAAAACAAAGACGAGAGTACTCTTTATCCATCGTGCAAATTAGAGCATCGCAGAGCGAAAAGTCAATGCGATACAACCTTTCAAAGATGACTCAATTAGACAAACGTGTAAAACACAACAGAACCACCAATATGCCCAAAAAGCGTATTATCGCAAAAATGAGTCAAATGACGATATATAATAAGTTCAGAATTATCTGAACCAGGCTAGCCTTCACATTAAGAATTTCGCCATAGTGTTCGAGCTATGAGCGTTTAACGTCATTATATTTTTCTTGTCAAAATCGTACGAATTGGACTGTAAAACTTTCAAATTTCGACCGGAAACCAAATCATCTGAAAACTAGAGTCCTAACTCAAAATTTCATGACGAGAACTATGCTAAATATTTTTCGATCTGAGGCTTCGTTTCCTTGAAATTCGCGAAAACGTTCATTAAACACGCCGTGAAAATGAGTCGATGTTGAATTTTTTCAATTTCGACCGGACGTCCATTCTTCCGACAACTTGCGCCCTAATTGAAAATTTCATGCCGATTACTGTGCTGATGATCATTTTTCGACCTGAAGCTTCGTTTTCTTGCAATTAGCGAAAACGTTCAAAAATACGCAATTTGACACCCATAAGTTCTCTACTTCGACGGCGTGGTTTTTACGTTTTTCGTGCTCAAAATACCAGTCGTACATGGGAAAACAAAGACAAGAGTACTCTTTATCCATCGTGCAAATTAGAGCATCGCAGAGCGAAAAGTCAATGCGATACAGCCTTTCAAAGATGACTCAATTGGAGAATCGTGGAATACACACGAGAACCACCAATACGCCTAAAAAGCGTATTTTCGCCAAAATGAGTCAATTCACGATAAGTTCATAATATTCTGAACAAGGCTAGCCTCCACATTTAAGGATTTCGCCATAGTGTTGGAGATATGAACGTTAAACGCTCATATCTCCGACACTATGGCGAAATTCTTAAATCTGGAGGATTTCTTAAACCAGGTTTACAATATTATGAACTTATTATTATATATCGTCATTTGACTCATTTTGGCGAAAACACGCTTTTTAGGCGTATTTGTTGATTCTGGTAAGTTTTCCACAATACGAAGCCTCAGATCGAAAAATGATCTTCAGCATAGTAATCGTCTTGAAATTTTGGGTTAGGACGCTAGTTTTCAGCAGATTTGGTGTCCGTTCAGAATTTGAAGGTTTTGCAGTCCTATTCTTACGATTCTGACAAAAAAATGTAATGACGTTAAACGCTCATATCCCCGGAACTATGGCGAAATTCTTAAATCTGGAGGAATTCTTAAACCTGGTTTACAATATTATGAACTTCTTATTATATATCGACATTCGACTGATTTTCGCGAAAACACGCTTTTTAGGCGTATTTGGTGATTCTGGTGTGTTTTCCACATTTCTGTAATTGAGTCATCCTTAAAAGGCTGTATCGCATTGACCTTTCGCTCTGCGATGCTGTAATCTGCACGATGGATGAAGAGTACTCTCGTCGTTGTTTTCTCATGTACAAATTGTATTTTGTTCACGAAGAACGATTAAACAACGCCTTCAAAGTAGAGAACTTGTGGGTGTCAGATTGCGTATTTTTTAACGTTTTCGCGAATTGCAAGAAAACGAAGCTTCAGATCGAAAAATGATCTTCTGCATACTAATCGTCATGAAATTTCGAGTTAGGGCGCTAGTTTCCAGAAGATATGGTGTCCGTTCGGAATTTGAAGGTTTTGCAGTCCAATTCTTACGATTTTGACAAAAAAATATATTGACGTTAAACGCTCATATCACCTAAACTACGGAAAAATTCTTAAATCTGGACGAATTCCTAAACCTGGTTTACAATATTATGAACTTGTTATTATATATCGTCATTTGACTCTTTTTGGCGAAAACACGCTTTTCAGGCGTATTTGGTGATTCTGGTGTGTTTTCCACAATACGAAGCCTCAGATCGAACAATGATCTTCAGCATTGTAATCGTCATGAAATTGCGAGTTAGGACGCTAGTTACCAGAAGATTTGGTGTCCGTTTGGAATTTGAAGGTCTTGCAGTCCAATTCTTACGATTTTGACAAAAAAATGTAATTACGTTAAACGCTCATATCTCAAACACTATGGCGAAATTCTGAAAACTGGAGGAATTCTTAAACCTGGTTTACAATATTATGAACTTGTTATTATATATCGTCATTTGACTCTTTTTGGCGAAAACACGCTTTTCAGGCGTATTTGGTGATTCTGGTGTGTTTTCCACAATACGAAGCCTCAGATCGAACAATGATCTTCAGCATTGTAATCGTCATGAAATTGCGAGTTAGGACGCTAGTTACCAGAAGATTTGGTGTCCGTTTGGAATTTGAAGGTCTTGCAGTCCAATTCTTACGATTTTGACAAAAAAATGTAATTACGTTAAACGCTCATATCTCAAACACTATGGCGAAATTCTGAAAACTGGAGGAATTCTTAAACCTGGTTTACAATATTATGAACTTGTTATTATATATCGTCATTTGACTCTTTTTGGCGAAAACACGCTTTTCAGGCGTATTTGGTGATTCTGGTGTGTTTTCTACAATACGAAGCCTCAGATCGATATATGATCTGGAGCATAGTAATCGTCTTGAAATTTTGAGTTAGGACGCTAGTTTTCAGCAGATTTGGTGTCCGTTCAGAATTTGAAGGTTTTGCAGTCCAATGGTTACGATTCTGACAAAAAAATGTAATGACGTTAAACGCTAATATCTCCGACACTATGGCGAAATTCTTAAATCTGGAGGAATTCTAAAACCTGGTTTACATTATTATAAACTTTTTATTATATATCGACATTTGACTGATTTTGGCAAAAACACGCTTTTTAGCCGTATTTGGTGTTTCTCGTGTGTTTTCCACAAAACGAAGCCTCAGATCGAAAATTGATCTTCAGCATTGTAATCGTCATGAACTTGCGAGTTAGGACGCTGTCTTTAAAGGATTTGATGTCCGTTCGGAATTTGAAGGTGTTGCAGTTTAATTCTAACGATTTTGTCAAAAAAATGTAATGTTAAACCCTCATATCTCCGACACTATATCGAAATTCTTAAATCTGGAGGAATACTTAAACCTGGTTTACATTATTTTGAACTTCTTATTATTAATTGACATTTGACTGATCTTGGCGAAAACACGCTTCTTAGCCGTTTTTGGGGTTTCTGGTGTGTTTTCCACAAGACGAAGCCTCAGATCGAAAAATGATCTTCAGCATAGTAATCTTCATGAAATTGCAAGTTAGGACGCTACTTTTCACAAGATTTGGTGTCATTTCGAAATTTGAAGGTGTTGCAGTCCAATTCTTACGATTTTGACAAGAAAATGTAATGTTAAACGCTAATATCTCCGACACTATAGCGAATATCTTAAACCTGGTTTACATAATTATGAACTTTTTATTATGAATCGACATTTGACTGATTTTGGCGAAAACACGCTTCTTAGCCGTATTTGGTGTTTCTCGGGTGTTTTCCACAAAACGAAGCCTCAGATCGAAAAATGATCTTGAGCTTAGTAATCGTCATGAAATTGCGAGTTAGGACGCTACTTTTCAGAAGATTTGGTGTCCGTTCGGAATTTGAAGGTGTTGCAGTCCAATTCTTACGATTTTGACAAAAAAATATAATGTTAAACGCTCATATCTCCGACACTATAGCGAAATTCTTAAATCTGGAGGAATTCTTAAACCTGGATTACATTATTATGAACTTCTTATGATTAATCGACATTTGACTGATTTTGGCGAAAACAGGCTTTTTAGCTATTTGGTGTTTCTGGTGTGTGTTTCCACTAGACGAAGCCTAAGATCAAAAAATGATCTTCAGCATAGTATTCGTCATGAAATTGCGAGTTAGGACGCTACTTTTCACAAGATTTGGTGTCCGTTCGGAATTTAAAGGTGTTGCAGTGCAATTCCTACGATTTTGACAAAAAAATGTAATGTTAAACGCTCATATCTCCGACAATATAGCGAAATTCTTAAATCTGGAGGAATTCTTAAACCTGGTTTACTTTATTATGAACTTCTTATTATTAATCGACATTTGACAGATTTTAGCGAAAACACGCTTCTTAGCCGTATTTGGTGTTTCTCGGGTGTTTTCCACAAAACGAAGCCTCAGATCGAAAAATGATCTTGAGCATAGTAATCGTCATGAAATTGCGAGTTAGGACGCTACTTTTCAGAAGATTTGGTGTCCGTTCGGAATTTGAAGGTGTTGCAGTCCAATTCTTACGATTTTGAGAAAAAAATATAATGTTAAACGCTCATATCTCCGACACTCTAGCGAAATTCTTAAATCTGGAGGAATTCTTAAACCTGGTTTACATTATTAGAAACTTCTTATTATTAATCGACGTTTGACTGATTTTGGCGAAAACACGCTTTTTAGCCGTTTTTGGTGTTTCTGGTGTGTTTTCCACAAGACGAAGCCTCAGATCGAAAAATGATCTTCAGCATAGTTTTTTTCATGAAATTGCGAGTTTAGACGCTACTTTTCACAAGATTTGGTGTCCGTTCGGAATTTTAAGTTGTTGCAGTCTAATTCTTACGATTTTGACAAAAAAATTTAATGTTAAACCCTCATTTCTCCGACACTATAGCGAAATCCTTAAATCTGGAGGAATTCTTAAACCTGGTTTACATTATTGTGAACTTCTTATTATTAATCGACATTTGACTGATTTTGGCGAAAACACGCTTTTTAGCCGTTTTTGGTGTTTCTGGTGTGTTTTCCACAAGACGAAGCCTCAGATCGAAAAATGACCTTCAGCATAGTAATCTTCAGGAAATTGCGAGTTTAGACGCTACTTTTCACAAGATTTGGTGTCCGTTCGGAATTTGAAGGTGTTGCAGTCCAATTCTTACGATTTTGACAAAAAATTGTAATGTTAAACGCTTATATCTCCGACACTATAGCGAAATTTTTAAATCTGGAGGAATACTTAAACCTGGTTTACATTATTATGAATTTCTTATTATTAATCGACATTTGACTGATTTTGGCGATAACACGCTTTTTAGCCGTTTTTGGTGTTTCTGGTGTGTTTTCCACAAGACGAAGCTTCAGATCGAAAAATGACCTTCAGCATAGTAATCATCATGAAATTGCGAGTTAGGACGCTACTTTTGACAAGATTTGGTGTCCGTTCGGAATTTGAAGGTGTTGCAGTCCAATTCTTACGATTTTGAAAAAAAAATGTAATGTTAAACGCATATATCTCCGACACTATTGCGAAATTCTTAAATCTGGAGGAATTCTTAAACCTGGTTTACATTATTATGAACTTCTTATTATTAATCGACATTTGACTGATTTTGGCGAAAACACGCTTTTTAGCCGTTTTTGGTGTTTCTGGTGTGTTTTCCACAAGACGAAGCCTCAGATCGAAAAATGACCTTCAGCATAGTAATCTTCTTGAAATTGCGTGTTAGGACGCTACTTTTCACAAGATTTGAGGTCCGTTCGAAATTTGAAGGTGTTGCAGTCCAATTCTTACGATTTTGACAAAAAAATGTAATGTTAAATGCTCATATCTCCGACACTATAGCGAAATTCTTAAATCTGGAGGAATACTTAAACCTGGTTTACATTATTATGAATTTCTTGTTATTAATCGACATTTGATTGATTTTGGCGAAATCACGCTTTTAAGGCGTATTTGGTAATTCTGGTGTGTTTGCCACAAAACGAAGCTTAAGATTGAAAACTTAACTTCAGCATAGTAATCGTCATGAAATTGCGAGTTAAAACGCTACTTTTCAGAAGATTTGTTGTCCGTTCGGAGTTTGAAGGTGTTGCAGTCCAATTCTTACGATTTTGACAAAAAAAATATAATGTTAAACGCTCATATATCCGACACTATAGCGAAATTCCTAAATCTGGAGGAATTCCTAAACCTGGTTTACATTATTATGAACTTCTTATGATTAATCGAAATTTGACTAATTTTAGCGAAAACACGCTTCTTAGCCGTATTTGGTGTTTCTCGGGTGTTTTCCACAAAACGAAGCCTCAGATCGAAAAATGATCTTGAGCATAGTAATCGTCATGAAATTGCGAGTTAGGACGCTACTTTTCAGAAGATTTGTTGTCCGTTCGGAATTTGAAGGTGTTGCAAACCAATTCTTACGCTTTTGACAAAAAAATGTAATGTTAAATGCTCATATCTCCGACACTATAGCGAAATTCTTAAACCTGGTTTACATTATTATGAACTTCTTATTATTAATCGTTATTTGACTGATTTTGGCGAAAACACGTTTTTTAGCCGTTTTTGGATTTTCTGGTGTGTTTTCCACAAGAATCAGAAAACTCTGGTGTGTTTTCTTCAGATCGAAAAACGATCTTCAGCATAGTAATCTTCATGAAATTGCGAGTTTAGACGCTACTTTTCACAAGATTTGGTTTCTGTTCGGAATTTAAAGGTGTTGCAGTCCAATTCTTACGGTTTTGACAAAAAAATGTAATGTTAAACGTTCATACCTCCGACACTATTGCGAAATTCTTAAATCTGGAGGAATACTTAAACCTTCTTTACATTATTATGAATTTCTTATTATTAATCGACATTTGACTGATTTTGGCAAATACACGCTTTTTAGCCGTATTTGGTGTTTCTCGTGTGTTTTCCACAAAACGAAGCCTCAGATCGAAAATTGATCTTTAGCATTGTAATCGTCATGAAATTGCGAGTTAGGACGCTGTTTTTCAGAGGATTTGATGTCCGTTCGGAATTTGAAGGTGTTGCAGTTTAATTCTAACGATTTGACAAAAAAATGTAATGTTAAACCCTCATATCTCCGACACTATAGCGAAATTCTTAAATCTGGAGGAATTCTTAAACCTGGATTACATTATTATGAACTTCTTATGATTAATCGACATTTGACTGATTTTGGCGAAAACAGGCTTTTTAGCCGTTTTTGATGTTTCTGGTGTGTGTTTCCACTAGACGAAGCCTAAGATCGAAAAATGATCTTCAGCATAGTATTCGTCATGAAATTGCGAGTTAGGACGCTACTTTTCACAAGATTTGGTGCCCGTTCGGAATTTAAAGGTGTTGCAGTGCAATTCTTACGATTTTGACAAAAAAAGTAATGTTAAACGCTCATATCTCCGACACTATAGCGAAATTCTTAAATCTGGAGGAATTCTTAAACCTGGTTTACATAAATATAAACTTTTTATTATGTATCGACATTTGACTGATTTTGGCGAAAACACGCTTCTTAGCCGTATTTGGTGTTTCTCGGGTGTTTTCCACAAAACGAAGCCTCAGATCGAAAAATGATTTCAGCATAGTAATCGTCAGGAAATTGCGAGTTAGAACGCTACTTTTCAGAAGATTTGGTGTCCGATCGGAATTTGAAGGTGTTGCAGTCCAATTCTTACGATATTGACAGAAAAATGTAATGTTAAACGCTCATATCTCCGACACTATAGCGAAATTCTTAAACCTGGTTTACAACATTATGAACTTCTTAATATATATCGACATTTGACTGATTTTGGCGAAAACACGCTTTTTAGCCGTTTTTGGTGTTTCTGGTGTGTTTTCCACAAGACGAGGCTTTAGATCGAAAAATGATCTTCAGCATAGTAATCTTCATGAAGTTGCGAGTTAGGACGCTACTTTTCACAAGATTTGGTGTCCGTTCGGAATTTGAAGGTGTTGCAGTCCAATTCTTACGATTTTGAAAAAAAAATGTAATGTTAAACGCTCATATCTCCGACACTATTGCGAAATTCTTAAATCTGGAGGAATTCTTAAACCTGGTTTACATTATTATGAACTTCTTATAATAATTCGACATTTGACTGATTTGGCGAAAACACGCTTTTTGGCCGTTTTTGGTGTTTCTGATGTGTTTTCCACATAACGAAGCTTTTAGATCGTAAAATGACCTTCAGCATAGTAATCTTCTTGAAATTGCGTGTTAGGACGCTACTTTTCACAAGATTTGGTGTCCGTTCGGAATTTGAAGGTGTTGCAGTCCAATTCTAACGATTTAGACAAAAAAAATGTAATGTAAACGCTCATATCTCCGACACTATAGCGAAATTCTTAAATCTGGAAGAATACTTAAACCTGGTTTACATTATTATGAATTTCTTATTATTAATCGACATTTGACTGATTTTGGCGAAAACACGCTTTTTAGCCGTTTTTGGTGTTTCTGGTGTGTTTTCCACAAGACGAAGCCTCAGATCGAAAAATGACCTTCAGCATAGTAATCTTCTTGAAATTGCGTGTTAGGACGCTACTTTTCACAAGATTTGGTGTCCGTTCGGAATTTGAAAGTGTTGCAGTCCAATTCTTACGATTTTGACAAAAAAATGTAATGTAAACGCTCATATCTCCGACACTATAGCGAAATTCTTAAATCTGGAAGAATACTTAAACCTGGTTTACATTATTATGAATTTCTTATTATTTATCGACATTTGACTGATTTTGGCAAAACACGCTTTTTAGCCGTATTTGCTGTTTCTCGTGTGTTTTCCACAAAACGAAGCCTCAGATCGAAAATTGATCTTCAATATTGTAATCGTCATGAAATTGCGAGTTAGGACGCTGTTTTTCAGAGGATTTGATGTCCGTTCGGAATTGGAAGGTGTTGCAGTTTAATTCTAACGATTTTGACAAAAAAATGTAATGTTAAACCCTCATATCTCCGACACTATATCGAAATTCCTAAATCTGGAGGAATACTTAAACCTGGTTTACATTATTTTGAACTTCTTATTATTAATTGACATTTGACTGATTTTGGCGAAAACACGCTTCTTAACCGTTTTTGGGGTTTCTGGTGTGTTTTCCACAAGACGAAGCCTCAGATCGAAAAATGATCTTCAGCATAGTAATCTTCATGAAATTGCGAGTTAGGACGCTACTTTTCACAAGATTTGGTGTCATTTCGGAATTTGAAGGTGTTGCAGTCCAATTCTTTCGATTTTGACAAGAAAATGTAATGTTAAACGCTAATATCTCCGACACTATAGCGAATATCTTAAACCTGGTTTACATGATTATGAACTTTTTATTATGTATCGACATTTGACTGATTTTGGCGAAAACACACTTCTTAGCCGTATTTGGTGTTTCTCGGGTGTTTTCCACAAAACGAAGCCTCAGATCGAAAAATGATCTTTAGCTTAGTAATTGTCATGAAATTGCGAGTTAGGACGCTACTTTTCAGAAGATTTGGTGTCCGTTCGGAATTTGAAGGTGTTGCAGTCCAATTCTTACGATTTTGACAAAAAAATATAATGTTAAACGCTCATATCTCCGACACTATAGCGAAATTCTTAAATCTGGAGGAATTCTTAACCCTGGATTACATTATTATTAACTTCTTATGATTAATTGACATTTGACTGATTTTGGCGAAAACAGGCTTTTTAGCCGTTTTTGGTGTTTCTGGTGTGTGTTTCCACTATACGAAGCCTAAGATCGAAAAATGATCTTCAGCATAGTATTCGTCATGAAATTGCGAATTAGGACGCTACTTTTCACAAGATTTGGTGTCCGTTCGGAATTTTAAGGTGTTGCAGTGCAATTCTTACGATTTTGACAAAAAAATGTAATGTTAAACGCTTATATCTCCGACACTATAGCGATATTCGTAAATCTGGAGGAATACTTAAACCTGGTTTACATTATTATGAATTTCATATTATTAATCGACATTTGACTGATTTTGGCGAAAACGAGCTTTTTAGCCCTTTTTCGTGTTTCTGGTGTGGTTTGCACAAGACGAAGCCTCAGATCGAAAAATGATCTTCAGCATAGTAATCTTCATGAAATTGCGGGTTAGGACGCTAGTTTTCACATGATTTGGTGTCCGTTCGGAATTTGAAGGTGTTGTAACCAAATTTTACGATTTTGAAAAAAAATGTAATGTTAAACGCTCTATAGCGAAAATCTTAAACCAGGTTTACAATATTACGAACTTCTTATTATTAATCGACATTTAACTGATTTTGGCGAAAACACGCCTTTTAGCCGTTTTTAGTGTTTCTGGTGTGTTTTCCACAAGACGAAGCCTCAGATGGAAAAATGATCCTCAGCATAATAATCTTCATGAAATTGCGGGTTAGGACGCTACTTTTCACAAGATTTGGTGTCCGTTCGGAATTTGAAGGTGTTGCAGTCCAATTCTTACGATTTTGACAAAAAAATGTAATGTTAAACGCTTATATCTCCGACACTATAGCGAAATTCTTAAATCTGGAGGAATACTAAACCTGGTTTACATTATTATGAATTTCTTATTATTAATCGACATTTGACTGATTTTGGTGAAAACACGCTTTTTAGCCGTTTTTGGTGTTTCTGGTGTGTTTTTCACAAGACGTAGCCTCAGATCGAAAAATGATCTTCAGCATAGTTTTTTTCATGAAATTGCGAGTTTAGACGTTACTTTTCACAAGATTTGGTGTCCTTTCGGAATTTGAAGGTGTTGCAGTCCAATTTTTACGATTTTGACAAAAAAATGTAATGTTAAACGCTTATATCTCCGACACTATAGCGAAATTCTAAAATCTGGAGGAATTTCTAAACCTGGTTTATATTGTTATGAATTTCTTATTATTAATCGACATTTGACTGACTTTGGCGAAAACACACTTTTTAGCCGTTTTTGGTGTTTCTGGTGTGTTTTCCACAAGACGAAGCCTCAGATCGATAAATGATCTTCAGCATAGTAATTGTCATGAAATTGCGAGTTAGAACGCTTTTTTCAGAAGTTTTGGTGTCCGTTCGGAATGTGAATGTGTTGCAGTCAAATTCTTACGATTTTGACAGAAAAAATGTAATGTTAAACGCTCATTTCACCGACATTACAGCGAAATTCTTAAATCTGGATTAATTCTTAAACCTGGTTTACATTATTATGAACTTCTAATTATTAATCGATATTTGACTGATTTTGGCGAAAACATGCTTTTTAGGTAAATTTGGTGATTCTGGTGTGTTTTCCACAAAACGAAGCCTCAGATCGAAAAATGATCTTCAGCATAGTAATTGTCATGAAATTTCGAGTTAGAACGTTTTTTTCAGAAGTTTTCGTGTCCGTTCGGAATGTGAATGTGTTGCAGTCTATTTCTTACGATTTTGACAAAAAAATGTAATGTTAAACGCTCATTTCACCGACACTATAGCGAAATTCTTAAATCTGGATTAATTCTTAAAGCTGGTTTCAATTATTATGAACTTATTATTAATCGATATTTGACTGATTTTGGCGAAAACACGCTTTTTAGGTGAATTTGGTGATTCTGGTGTGTTTTCCACAAAACGAAGCCTCAGATCGAAAAATGATCTTCAGCATAGTAATTGTCATGAAATTGCGAGTTAGAACGCTTTTTTCAGAAGTTTTGGTGTCCGTTCGGAATGTGAATGTGCAGCAGTCCAATTCTTACGATTTTGACAAAAAAATGTAATGTTAAACGCTCATTTCACCGACTCTATAGCGAAATTCTTAAATCTGGATTAATTCTTAAAGCTGGGTTCAATTATTATGAACTTATTATTAATCGATATTTGACTGATTTTGGCGAAAACACGCTTTTTAGGTGAATTTGGTGATTCTGGTGTGTTTTCCACAAAACGAAGCCTCAGATCGAAAAATGATCTTCAGCATAGTAATTGTCATGAAATTGCGAGTTAGAACGCTTTTTTCAGAAGTTTTGGTGTCCGTTCGGAATGTGAATGTGTTGCAGTCCAATTCTTACGATTTTGACAAAAAATGTAATGTTAATCGCTCATTTCACCGACACTATAGCGAAATTCGTAAATCTGGATTATTTCTTAAACCTGGTTTACATTATTATGAACTTATTATTAATCAATATTTGACTGATTTTGGCGAAAACAGGCTTTTTAAGTGTTTTTGGTGATTCTGGTGTGTTTTCCACAAAACGAAGCCTCAGATCGAAAAATGATCTTCAGCATAGTAATTGTCATGAAATTGCGAGTTAGAACGCTTTTTTCAGAAGTTTTGGCGTCCGTTCGGAATGTGAATGTGTTGCAGTCCAATTCTTACGATTTTGACAAAAAAATGTAATGTTAAACGCTCATTTCACCGACATTATAGCGAAATTCTTAAATCTGGATTAATTCTTAAACCTGGTTTACATTATTATGAACATCTTATTATTAATCGATATTTGACTGATTTTGGCGAAAACACGCTTTTTAGGTGTATTTGGTGATTCTGGTGTGTTTTCCACAAAACGAAGCCTCAAATCGAAAAATGATCTTCAGCATAGTAATTGTCATGAAATTGCGAGTTAGAAGGCTTTTTTAAGAAGTTTTGGTGTCCGTTCGGAATGTGAATGTGTTGCAGTCCAATTCTTTTGATTTTGACAAAAAAGTGAAATGTTAAACGCTCATTTCTCCGACACTATAGCGAAATTCTTAAATCTGGATTAATTCTTAAACCTGGTTTCAATTATTATGAACTTCTTATTATTAATCGATATTTTATTGATTTTGGCGAAAACACGCTTTTTAGGTGAATTTGGTGATTCTGGTGTGTTTTCCACAAAACGAAGCCTCAGATCGAAAAATGATCTTCAGCATAGTAATTGTCATGAAATTGCGAGTTAGAACGCTTTTTTCAGAATTTTTGGTGTCCGTTCGGAATGTGAATGTGTTGCAGTTTAATTCTTACGATTTTGACAAAAAAATGTAATGTTAAACGCTCATATCACCGACACTATAGCGAAATTCTTAAATCTGGAGCAATTCTTAAACCTGGTTTCCATTATTATGAACTTCTTATTATTAATCGATATTTGACTGATTTTGGCGAAAACACGCTTTTTAGGTGTATTTGGTGATTCTGGTGTGTTTTCCACAAAACGAAGCCTCAGATCGAAAAATGATCTTCAGCATAGTAATTGTCATGAAATTGCGAGTTAGAACGCTTTTTTCAGAAGTTTTGGTTTCCGGAATGTGAATGTGTTGCTGTCCAATTCTTTTGATTTTGACAAAAAAAATGTAATGTTAAACGCTCATTGAACCGACATTATAGCGAAATTCTTAAATCTGGTTTCAATTATTAGGAATTTCTTATTATTAAACGATATTTGACTGATTTTGGCGAAAACATGCTTTTTAGGTGTATTTGGTGATTATGGTGTGTTTTCCACAAAACGTAGCCTTAGATCGAAAAATGATCTTCAGCATAGTAATTGTCATGAAATTGCGAGTTAGGACGCTATTTTTCACAAGATTTGGTGTCCGTTCGGAATTTGAATGTGTTGCAGTCCAATTCTTACGATTTTGACAAAAAAATGTAAAGTTAAACGCTCATTTCACCGACACTATAGCGAAATTCTTAAGTCTCGAGCAATTCTTAAACCTGGTTTACATTATTACGAACTTCTTATTATTAAAAGATATTTGACTGATTTTGGCGAAAACACGCTTTTTAGGTGTATTTGGTGATTCTGGTGTGTTTTCCAAAAACGATGCCTCAGATCGAAAAATGATCTTCAGCATAGTAATTGTCATGAAATTGCGAGTTAGAACGTTTTTTCACAAGTTTTGGTGTCCGTTCAGAATGTGAATGTGTTGCAGTCCATATCTTTTGATTTTCATAAAAAAATGTAATGTTAAACGCTCATTTCACCGACACTATAGCGAAATTCTGAAATCTGGATTAATTCTTAAACCTGGTTTACAATATTATGAACTTTTAATTATTAATCGATATTTGACTGATTTTGGCGAAAACACGCTTTTTAGGTGAATTTGGTGATTCTGGTGTGTTTTCCACAAAACGAAGCCTCAGATCGAAAAATGATCTTCAGCGTAGCAATTGTCATGAAATTGCGAGTTAGATCGTTTTTTTCAGACGTTTTGGTGTCCGTTCGGAATGTGAATGTGTTGCAGTCCAATTCCTACGATTTTGACAAAAAAATGTAATGTTAAACGCTCATTTCACCGACACTATAGCGAAATTCTTAAATCAGGATTAATTCTTAAACCTGGTTTACATTTTTATGAACTTCTTATTATTAATCGATATTTGACTGATTTTGGCGAAAACACGCTTTTTAGGTGAATTTGGTGATTCTGCTGTGTTTTCCACAAAACGAAGCCTCTGATCGAAAAATGATCTTCAGCATAGTAATTGTCATGAAATTGCGAATTAGAACGCTTTTTTCAGAAGTTTTGGTGTCCGTTCGGAATGTGAATGTGTTGCAGTCCAATTCTTACGATTTTGACAAAAATATGTAATGTTATACGCTCATATCACCGACATTATAGCGAAAATTCTGAAATCTGGATTAACTCTTAAACCTGGTTTACATTATTATGAACTTATTATTAATCGATATTTGACTGATTTTGGCGAAAACAGGCTTTTTAAGTGTATTAGGTGATTCTGGTGTGTTTTCCACAAAACGAAGCCTCAGATCGAAAAATGATCTTCAGCATAGTAATTGCCATGAAATTGCGAGTTAGAACGCTTTCTTCAGAAGTTTTGGTGTCCGTTCGGAATGTGAATGTGCTGCAGTCCAATTCTTACGATTTTGACAAAAAAATGTAATGTTAAACGCTCATTTCACCGACACTATAGCGAAGTTCTTAAATCTGGATTAATTCTTAAACATGGTTTACATTATTATGAACGTCTTATTATTAATCGATATTTGACTGATTTTGGCAAAAACACGCTTTTTAGGTGTATTTGGTGATTATGGTGTGTTTTCCACAAAACGAAGCCTTAGATCGAAAAATGATCTTCAGCATAGTAATTGTCATTAAATTGCGAGTTAGAACGCTTTTTTCAGAAGTTTTGGTGTCCGTTCGGAATGTGAATGTGCTGCAGTCCAATTTTTTTGATTTTGACAAAAAAGTGAAATGTTAAACGCTCATTTCTCCGACACTATAGCGAAATTCTTAAATCTGGATTAATTCTTAAACCTGGTTTCAATTATTATGAACTTCTTATTATTAATCGATATTTGACTGATTTTGGCGTAAACACGCTTTTTAGGTGTATTTGGTGATTCTGGTGTGTTTTCCACAAAACGAAGCCTCAGATCGAAAAATGATCTTCAGCATAGTAATTGTCATGAAATTGCGAGTTAGAACGTTTTTTCAGAAGTTTTGGTGTCCGTTCGGAATGTGAATGTGTTGCAGTCCAATTCTTACGATTTTGACAAAAAATGTAATGTTAAACGCTTATTTCACCGACACTATAGCGAAATTCTTAAATCTGGATTAATTCTTAAACCTGGTTTACATTATTATGAACTTCTTATTATTAATAGATATTTGACTGATTTTGGCGAAAACACGCTTTTTAGGTGAATTTGGTGATTCTGGTGTGTTTTCCACAAAACGAAGCCTCAGATCGAAAAATGATCTTCAGCATAGTAATTGTCATGAAATTGCGAGTTAGAACGCTTTTTTCAGAAGTTTTGGCGTCCGTTCGGAATGTGAATGTGTTGCAGTCCAGTTCTTACGATTTTGACAAAAAAATGTAATGTTAAACGCTCATTTCACCGACACTATAGCGAAATTCTTAAATCAGGATTAATTCTTAAACCTGGTTTACATTTTAATGAACTTCTTATTATTAATCGATATTTGACTGATTTTGGCGAAAACACGCTTTTAGGTGTATTTGGTGATTCTGGTGTGTTTTCCACAAAACGCCTCAGATCAAAAAATGATCTTCAGCATAGTAATTGTCATGAAATTGCGAGTTAGAACGCTTTTTTCAGAAGTTTTGGCGTCCGTTCGGAATGTGAATGTGTTGCAGTCCAGTTCTTACGATTTTGACAAAAAAATGTAATGTTATACGCTCATATCACCGACACTATAGCGAAATTCTTAAATCTGGATTAATTCTTAAACCTGGTTTACATTATTATGAACTTCTTATTATTAATCGATATTTGACTGATTTTGGCGAAAACACGCTTTTTAGGTGAATTTGGTGAATCTGGTGTGCTTTCCACAAAACGAAGCCTCAGATCGAAAAATGATCTTCAGCATAGTAATTGACATCAAATTGCGAATTAGAACGCTTTTTTCAAAAGTTTTGGTGTCTGTTCGGAATGTGAATGTGTTGCAGTCCAATTCTTTCGATTTTGACAAAATAATGTAATGTTAAACGCTCATTTCACCGACACTATAGCGAAATTCTTAAATCTGGATTAATTCTTAAACCTGGTTTACATTTTTATGAACTTCTTATTATTAATCGATATTTAAATGATTTTGGCGAAAACACGCTTTTTAGGTGAATTTGGTGATTCTGGTGTGTTTTCCACAAAACGAAGCCTCAGATCGAAAAATGATCTTCAGCATAGTAATTGACATGAAATTGCGAATTAGAACGCTTTTTTCAAAAGTTTTGGTGTCTGTTCGGAATGTGAATGTGTTGCAGTCCAATTCTTTCGATTTTGACAAAATAATGTAATGTTAAACGCTCATTTTACCGACACTATAGCGAAATTCTTAAATCTGGATTAATTCTTAAACCTGGTTTACATTTTTATGAACTTCTTATTATTAATAGATATTTGACTGATTTTGGCGAAACACGCTTTTTAGGTGAATTTGGTGATTCTGGTGTGTTTTCCACAAAACGAAGCCTCAGATTGAAAAATGATCTTCAGCATAGTAATTGTCATGAAATTGCGAGTTAGAACGCTTTTTTCAGAAGTTTTGGTGTCCGTTCGGAATGTGAATGTGTTGCAGTCCAATTCTTACGATTTGACAAAAAAATGTAATGTTAAACGCTCATATCAGCGACACTATAGCGAAATTCTTAAATCTGGATT